>JABEVN020000067.1:0-138226 GCA_013146195.2 Codonopsis lanceolata
ACAATTCAATCCAAGAAAGTAAGAAGACAAGCATAATGCACATGCAAGAATACGGGGGCGTTACACTCTCCTCACCTTTAGGAATTTAGTCCCTAAATTCCCAAGTTCTGTCGAATAAATGTGGATGCTTCTCGCGCATCTCCGCCTTCCGCCTCCCAAGTCGCTTCTTCAATGTTGGGTTCCTCCAAAGAACTTCGACTAAGGGAATTCTTTGGTTCAGAGAACTTGCTCCTTGGTATCCAATATCTTCACAAAGCCAACGATGACATATCCGCCTCAAACGTGATCTCCTCATACTCGAGTACACAGACTCGCCCTTCAAATACTCGCAACATAGACATGGAATACATTATGTGTCTCCGAAAGTGAAGGTGGCAATGCTATACGATACGCTAAGGTCCCAACCCTCTCAAGAACCTCAAATGGACCAATGTAAGCTTCCCTTCTTGCCAAACCTCTTAGTACCTCTCCTCGGTGTTACCTTCAAGAACACGTAATCACCCACTTGGAACTCAAGATCCCGCCTTCGATTGTCCGCATAACTCTTTTGTCGACTTTGAGCGCAAACGATCTCTAATCAATTCACGCCTCAACCGACTGCTGCACTAACTCGAACCCCAAAGTTTCGCTCTCCAACTTGTCCCAACAAATTGGCGATCTACACTTACGCCCATACAAAGCTTCATACTGCGCCATCTTGATACTGACCGATAACCGTTATTATACGCAAACCTCGGCCAAAGGTAAATGAGAATCCCAGCCTTCCCTTGAAATCCACCGGCACAAGCTCGCAACATATCCTCCAAAATCTGAATTAGTCGCTTGACCGACCATCCGCTTCTGGGATGAAAAGTGTATCAAAGTCCAATCTAGTCCCCAAAGCTTCCTGCAATGACTTCCAAAACCTAGATGTGAACCTCGGGTCTCTATCGGACACAATACTAACCGGTACGCCATGAAGTCTCACGATCTCCTGGATATACAAAGCTGCTAACTGAGTCAAAGAATACGTGATAGCTATCGGAATGAAGTGTGCAGACTTAGTCAATCTGTCGACGATAACCCAAACTGCATTAAACCCTCTCCGCGTGCGCGGTAACCCTGTCACAAAGTCCATGGTAATGAACTCCCATTTCCACTCAGGAATCTCCAATGGTTGTAGAAATCCCGCAGGTCTCTGATGCTCAGCCTTAACCTGCTGACAAGTCAAACACTTAGACACGTACTCAGCAATTCTCTCTTCATACCTTTCCACCAGAACTGTCTTTTCAAATCCAAATACATCTTCGTGCTCCCCGGGTGAATGGTATACTTCGTCTTATGAGCCTCATCAAGAACCAACCTCTTCAATTCCGCATTACAAGGAACACAAATCCTACCTCGAAAAGTCAAGGTACCCTCGGTATTAACCACAAAATCTGGCGATACACTCTCAGCCAACCCATCAATAATTTTCCTCAACTCCGGATCATTCCCTTGCGCTTCTCTAATTTTCCCAAATAAAACAGGCGTAGCACGAATATTAGCAAAAATCACACCTCTATCAACAACACTAGGACTCCAATCCCGCAAATCCTCTAACATCTTCCATTCCTTCACCATCATGCACGACATATGAACTTTTCTACTCAAGGCATCCGCTACCACATTTGCCTTCCCCGGATGATACAAGATAGTACAATCATGGTCCTTTAACTTTTCCATCCATCTTCGCTGCCTCATATTCAATTCCTTTTGAGAGAACAAGTATTTCAAACTCTTATGGTCGGTGAAGATCTCAAACTTAGACCCATACAAGTAGTGTTTCCACTTATGCAACGCGAAGATAATCGCTGCCAACTCCATATCGTGTGTAGGGTAATTCTGCTCATGAATAGATAGTTTCCTCGATGCATAGGCGATCACCCTCCCATTCTGCATCAAAACACAACCCAAACCTTCCTTTGAAGCATCACTATAGATCACAAAATTTTCTCCTCCACTTGGCAAAGCCAAAATAGGTGCCGATGTCAACCGATTCTTAAGCTCTTGGAAACTAGACTCACATTTCTCATTCGGCACGTTCTTCTGTGTCAACTTCGTCATAGGAGTCACAATCCTAGAGAAACCCTCAATAAACCTTCGGTAATAACCCGCTAACCCCAAGAAACTCCGAACCTCGGTAACCGAACTAGGCCTCTTCCAATTCGTCACCGCTTCAATCTTAGACGGATCAACGGCTATCCCGGCGCTCGAAACTATGTGCCCCAAGAAAGATACTTCCTCAAGCCAAAAGGCACATTTGCTAAACTTTGCGTAAAGCTGCTTCTCTCGAAGAATAGACAACACGATCCTCAAATGTTTCTCATGCTCCTCTCGAGACTTCGAATATACTAAAATATCATCAATGAAGACTACAACAAAGCAATCGAGATAACTGTGAAAAACTCGGTTCATCAAATCCATAAACACCGCTGGCGCATTCGTCAACCCAAACGGCATCACCACAAACTCAAAATGCCCATACCTAGTGCGAAAAGCTGTCTTCGGAATGTCTTCCTCTCTAACCTTCAACTGGTAGTAACCCCATCTCAAATCAAGCTTAGAGTAGACAATGGACCCTTGCAACTGATCAAAAAGGTCATCGATGTGGGGTAGAGGATACTTATTCTTAATAGTAACCTTATTCAATTCTCGGTAGTCTATACACAACCGCAAACTCCCATCTTTCTTCCTCACAAACAAGACCGGTGCGCCCCAAGGCGACACACTTGGTTTAACAAAACCAATCTCTAGAAGTTCTTGCAACTGGGTTTTCAACTCCCTAAGCTCCGCGGGTGCCATCCTATATGGTGCCTTAGAAATCGGTGAAGTCCCCGGAATAAGCTCAATGCAAAACTCTAGTTCTCTATCGGGTGGCATAGCATGATCGGTAGAAAACACGTCGGGAAATTCACACACTACCGGGACCTCTTCTAAGTTAGGCGAAGACTTCCTCTTATCAACTACGCATGCAAGATAACCCGTACACCCTTGAGATAATAATTTTCTAGCCCTCAATGCAGAAATAAAGTGCACGTCGCTCGAAGCATGATCTCCCACAAAAGTAAACTCAGGCACACCCGGCATATAAAAGGTAACTCTCTTTCTATGGCAGTCAACTATAGCATGATAAGCACATAACCAGTCCATGCCAAGAATAACATCAAAGTCACGTATAGGAAGAACTACCAAATCCGCATGCAAAGTGTGGTCACCCACCAAAACATCACAAGACTTAAACACTTCAGACGCGAGCATATATTCCCCGAGCGGGGTAGACACTTCAAGCAAATATGGCAAAGGTTGAGGCAAAACGCAAAGGTTCTCAATAAAGTGTGAAGCAACATATGAATGAGAAGACCCTGGATCTATGAGAACTCGAGCCTTATGATCGAATATAGAAAGAGTACCTCCAATCACGGCCCGCGTAGACCCTGACCTCGCGCTGATCAAGCGCAAACACCCGGCCTTGGACTTTAGGTTTACCGTCCCCATCTCTCTTAGTCCCAGACTGCTGCCCAGTGTTACCCGACTGACTAGCCTTAAACTTCGGACAGTCCTTCTTCATATGAGTTCCATCTCCGCAATAGAAACATTTCCCATTTTTCCCCCAGCACCTCTCAGCTGTGTGCCCAGACCTCTGGCAGAATGAACAAACCATAGCTTCACTACGCGACCCTTGCTGCCCCTTAGATGCAGAAGTACTATTACCTTGTTTCCCCGACTGTGGCCTACCTTGGCCTCCACTTCTCCGATCGCGGTTCCCTTGATAACCCCTTCTATTACCCGAATTGTTTCCCTGATTGTTGGTCTGAGTAGTCTGCCGTGCACTACTAGCATTATTCTTAACCCTGTGTTCATCAATGTCTTGCTCAACCTCATATGCCCGATCAACTGCGGTCCGATAATCGGTGAGCTTAAGCGCTAAAATCTGTTTTCTGAACTCGGTTCTTAACCCTTTCACAAACTTGTGTGTTCTCCTAGCCTCCGTGGGAATCAAATACGTACAATATCGGCTCAATTCTGTGAACTTTGCAGAATACTCTGCCACAGTCATGCTACCTTGCTCCAGGTCATAGAACTCTTTCTCTCTTTGATTGCGGACCACATCCGGCACATACTCATTCTTAAACTCTCTTTGGAAATTGGCCCAAGTAATGGGAACTTGCTGCATCTCCCAACTCTCTTTCAAAACAGTCCACCAATGCTCGGCGGCTCCCTTAAACATAAAGGTTGCTAACGTAACCCTCTCTTCGTCAGTACACCCCATCATGGATAATATCTTAATCATTTCCTCCATCCACAATTCGGCCTCTCTCGGCTTTGGTTCCCCAAGAAATGAGCTAGGCTTTAGCTTAAGAAACCTCTCTACAAGGGTAGTGTCAGTCCTTGGTCTCGGTGGTGGAGGTGGTGGTACTCCCCCAGCTTGACCTCCCTGGCCTGCCCCTGCCAGAAAAGCCATCAACATACGGTGTAACTCTGCCATATCCGGACCCACCGGATTCTGCGGCGGCGGTACCTCAACTTCGGGTTCAACCGGAACTCTCCTGGGTCTACCTCTCCCTGGATTAACCATCGGACTCCTACAAGAATTCACTCGACGTTAGAATCCACACACAATTAACCAACCCAACTAGGCCATGGAACCTATCCTGGCCGACAGCTAACCTATAGCTCTGATACCAACTGTGACGACCCGACCCGGACCCCAATGCGAGATCCCGAGTCGCGCCGTCCAAATAGATAATAACACAAGCATGCATAGTAGGATCACAAAAATCATGTGGCGCAACATCGCATACATACAACAACTCGGCTACACTTGGCCGGAAAAGCAACCTAATTTAAACAAGTCATCGGCGACGTACATGTAGCGCTACAAATTGAACCCAACAACTACTCCTACAATTATTAACACATGCTTATAATAAACTCAACGGCCACAACATGCCGGAGACAACAACAACAACAATAAATAACGAGCTTTAGCGGAAGAAAATAGTAGTGAACCATACACATATAAACAGGCTCGACATATAAGTCGGCTTACCAAAAGATTACAAGTTTAAGTAGTTAAGTTACATCATCAACAAACACAACATAAACCCAAGCTAAGTCTACATGACTTGCTTCCCATCGTCCTTACCAAAATAAGAATCTAAATAACCAAAGTCCAAAATAGCAACCTGCTAAAACAAACAACCAACGAGTACAAGCGAGTCTATCCCGGACCGTCTCCTCGGCTCGGATCTAAGGAAAGACAAAGCAAACAAATAGGGTAAGTCGAAAGACTTAGTAAGTTACAAAATGCATGTTCATGTTATAGCATGACATCTATCTCATTCATCATACATGATCATCATATAGCACTTAGCACATAGTTCACATAAGTGCGAAAAGTAAATCATACAAGTAGGATATGATAGTCACGTACCGCCGTAGCTCCCGCAATAAAACTTTATCATACTTTATCGTGCAACATTGATGCTCTGTGAATCATCAACTTTTATCAAGTACCACTCGATCTAGATAGCAAGCCAATGCGGCACTTAACTGATACGGCAAAGGGGCTACTTCCCCATTGCGGCCAACAATGGAGGTGTGTGTGAAGTCCTAGGTGCGGCGATCCATAGCGAGCACGAATCCCATAATTCGTGAAGGCGATGCATCGTCCCACCTTGACCCGATAAACAAATCAAATAATGCCAATTTGGACTCAATGTGATGCACAAGTAGATATTTACTTGACTAGACCAATCAAAGACCGAATTCGACAAGAGCGAACTCGACCAACCAAGTAGGGTATCAATCTCTACTAAAAAATCATATCAAGGCAATTAAATTGCACAAAACCAACCTTTCATAAAAACTTGTTATAAACAATCAAACTAATCTCATACTTGAGTAAACCAATCAAACGGTGTCCAAACTTCGTAGGGATTGAAACTAGGGTTCAACACGTTCAATTATTCCCTAAAAGTCGACTGGTTGAGTCTTTGCTCTAAATTCCCAAATTTGGAGAAATTGAAGCTATATGCTTCATAACCCAACCTAGGTCATTTCTAGGTTCAACAAGATTATAAACTCACCAAGGCAATGCAAAGTGATTCAAGTTCATCATAGAGTTCATTTCATAGAATAGAACACAATCAACATAGCAACTTATAATGTAGGCTCCATTTAGGGCATTTTCTTGTGAACAAACTTCCAACAACAAACAATATACATGTCTCTAACATGTTTAAAGCTTTAAATAGGCAAGATGAAAGAGTAATATAGGCCTTCACAAGCAAGCATTTAACCTATACATGCTCCTAACAAGATCAAATCTCAACATACCACAATATAGCATGTAAAGCATACAAGTGCCCTCATTGACCTCAACCAACATAGACTTTGCTTCCTTAGGGTCAATGAGAACTAGAAGAAGAAGAAGAAGATTAAGTAGGTAACTTACTTGATACACACCAACGAAGGAACTAGAAGGAACTATTCGGATAGAAATGCTCCCTTGATGAGCTCTTCAACTTTAATGAATGAGTCTTGGGCAATGGATGAATGGATGAAGGTAGATGATGATGAAGACCTTAAGAAACCATGGGAGGACCTTGGAGAAGAAGAGAATTCGTTTTTGTAAAGTGAGGGAGAGATATGAGGGTCAAAAATCTGATTTTGGGCTTATAAGTGGTCAAAAAGTGGGTGGGACAAGTGTCAACCACTTGTGGTCCCTTTGAGATTCTTAGGATAGGGTTTGGATGATCTACAAGCCTCCTAATCCATCATTAAAAATAAGTTAGGGATGTTAGGACTTAAGTAGGAAGGGTTAGGGAGGTTTAGGATAGGTTTAAGTAGGGGTTTAAAGTAAGCAATTCGTCAAATTTCGAAACAGAACAAATCACCCGTAGAGAAAACAAGTGAGGCGGGCGCCTCACTAAGGCCCATGCGGCCGCCTCAACAAACGAGCCTCTCCCAAAGTTCGGACCAATCGAAATTACTCTCGGCGGTTGAGGCGCGCCTCACCAAATGCGGCGCCTCGGCTCCGGAACCTCTAAAACTTGGTCTAAACTTGATCTAAATGGTCCCAAACTTTTGGGCAACCATTCTAAGGTCTAACCCTACTCAAAATGAGTCGGAAACACACCCGAACCACTCCCGGAACAAGCTAGGACAAGGCGCGAACCACGCGACGAATGAGCAACGGATCAAACTACAATCAAACCTCAATCAATCTAGGATGTCTTGGGCATGAAATAGGTTTGTTTCAACATGAATAAGACTTGAATAGAAAGCCAAGAACTCAACGAACACTTCGTACGTCGAAATAGAAGCAAATACGAGCAACGAGAGGAATCGCTAAGACCAAATTCAACGCGATTAAACCGGCGATTCTACAAACAAGTTTATATGATTCTAAACATGTTATGGACTTTTAAAATGATCTAAAAATAATTCTAAGACATTTATATAACAAGTAGACATGCTCACAATTCAACCAAGAAAGTAAGAAGACAAGCATACAATGCACATGCAAGGATACGGGGCGTTACAACATAAGTCATTGGATATCGTTCTAGTATAAGTATATGACGCCGAATACATTTTGCTTGATGCTACGTACAACATACTAAGTTAAGGGCGTAATTGTAAAGTATAAATTTTTGTAACCTCAAGTTTTCAGTAATTAGGGTACTTTGGAAATTCATAAAGACTTATTAGCTCAATTTGACTAGTGCATGATCTTAACCTCCATTATTATAAAATAATCAACATTATCCAACTAAAATCTTCATAATTACTGATTTTATATTCTAAGAAATACTAATACTTACTTCCATTTTTTTACATAATTCTTGATTTTATCTTAACCGCCACTATTTTCATTTTTGCACCAATTGTGTATATTGAGCTTAACAATGATTCGAAAAATCAATTCGATGATGAAAAGGCCTTTGAAAGGCACGCTTTTGATCGGCTTCCTTTGAATGATCAAGCTTTGATTATTTTCTTCCTGTCTTCTTTTGGGGATTTTTAATAATTTGCATTGTTCTTGTGGTTTTAGGTTGAATTTAAGACGGGTTTGTACTACATCTGCATCTTTGGAACAAGATTACACAAGTTACATATGGTATATGAGTTTTGTTCGCATCTTTGAGCTTTAATTCTTTCTTATTTTGCCCATCTTGAAAGAAGATAAAACAAACTTTGAGTGTAGCGATTGAAAGCATAATTTAGGGGTATAAGTTTCGTAATTGATTTTGATTTTTGCTTGTGGGAATTTTTTAAAATGGAATTGTACAATATCCTTATGTTCTTTGTGTTTTTAATGGAATTGTACACTTTTCGATTGTGTAGTTTTATTCATGCAATGGTCCCGTTTGACCCCATATGTGTGTGTGTGTGTGTGTGTGTGTGTGACATTTTGAAGTCCAAGGGTTTATTTAAAGGATTTCACCAGCCCAACCCTATAATTTGTTTTGATTTAGTTGGAAGTTAAGTTGGATATTTTGTGGTCGTTAGGCTTTAGAGAGGCTGGTTCCACATTATTGTGATTGTTTAGGTTAGCGATAGATTTAAAATTGACTTCTTCCAAGGACTTTCCTCCCTTTTAACTTCTTGAATTCCTTGTCCTCAACTTACAATCTTACTGAATGTGAGTTACTGGAATGAGAAGCTGAATTTTCCAAAGAATAACTTCTTTTTTTGGTCCATTTTACTAGGAATTGATTTGGAACCTTGATTTAATGAATTTCTCCATTTTATTATGGCTTACCGTTGAATTATGTGTTCGTAATGAATTATTTCACTCTTTTTGTGTGGATTTGTTGGAGTACATAATCGTATACTATTAGCTTAGACAAGAAAATTTTAGTATTTAATTTCGATTGGTGTTTTCTTTTTCATGGCATTTCTTTATCGAGACATGAATTTCGAGAAGAAAGCGACGCTTAGTTGCGCAACATTGAGAAGAAACAGCGGCTAATGGCGCAGATGTTTGCACTGAGATGCAACAATGTCCTCAACAACCTCTAGTTAGTAGTACATCGTCCCCTTCATCCGCTAGCCCTAGTTCTGCTAGAAATATTTTCACAACACATCCTCCTTAGAATTTAGGGTACAATTAGTGATTTGACTTGAAAACTATGTGTAATATAACATTTACTACTCAACTTAGTGTTTTACATTGTTGTTTGAATTTGAAACTTTATGTAATAGCATAACACATTTATTGTTTAATTGTGTTTTAGTTTCGTAATTTTTTTGCATTGTAGTTTAGTTTTAATTTGTTCATATAATATCAAAGGTTTAGGAAAAACAGGTTCTGGAAAAAAATTAAATAAAAATATTTTAAATTGTTTTTCGATATCGCAAGTGGAATATACGTCACAAAAAAACATTTTGATTTTTAAAAAATTTCTAGCGACGGAAGGTTCATCGATAATCCACCGTCGGTATATAGCGACGGAATGATTGTCGCTAAAGATAAATAATAAATATTATTTAAATTCAAATCACCGAAGCGGAATGTTCGTTACTAAGCGGCGACGGATTTTTCGGCGACGGACTTTCCGTTACTAAGCAACGGAAGTTGTCGGTGGCGAAATTAGCGGCGGAAAATTCCGTCATTGCCGAGCAGCGACGAAATTTTGTTCCGTCGGTGAGCGATGAGGAAAATGTTAAAATCGATCGGCGACAAACTTTAGCGACGGTCAGCGGCGGAAATATTCCGTCGGAGGTAATCAGCGACGAAATCGTATTTTAGCGGCGGAAATTTCCGTCCACGATGACCGATTTCTAGTAGTGATCTGGTATCCCTAAACAAGGGATAACTTGATGCGGAAACTCATAGCTCCCATAGCGATACGATTGGGCCATAAGGCTATTTTAATAAATCCATAAGTGGGGCGTCAATATCTTTTCTTGCACTTCTCTATTTTCCCCGAAAGATAAAAGGGAGAATGAGAATGGAAAGGTAATGCATTCGGATCTGTTATCCCGAAATAAGGGATAACGACATGAGAAACCCTTAGTTCCCATTTTGGATACAAAATCCACTCAAGGCAACGAGACACATTCCAACGTGCTAACATAGACAGCACTCCTCTCGCACTTTGGATTTCGTCTTCCCCTAAACAAGGGAGGGTGGAATGAGGAAGCGTGGTGTCCCGCATCCGCGTCGCAGCACCCACAACCAGGCGCGGGGCGCGGGAAGCACACCCAGGAACCTCACGATAGCGCCCATCATCTGCTGTCCCACTAAAGATATAGCCTAGTGTTTTATCATACTTATCTTTGATTTGTTTTAGCATACATAATGTTTAAGATGCTAACTTTCTTATACTGTGACAGATGGCAAGAAACATTTTTTACTAATTGGGGAAAACATCAACATTTCCGATTCATACACAAGATAAGTATTTTTTTTCATGTGTGACCTAATTATTTTGTATATATAATAGTGTTGTGTTTTATTAATAAAATAACAGTTTATGTTTGTATAAAAATGCATTGATTATATAAGATGCATATTCATATTATCAAAAGTTACTTGATTGGCAAACATATAAAAAAAACTTCATATATTACAAATAGGGTAGAGTTTAAAAAACTTACTGTTGATGATCGATGCGGATTTTGCGTTTTCTTGAGATGACAGTTGATTTTGTTATCTTCATATCATCCGTAGATAAAGTCAGATGTCTTCTTTTCTCCGGTTGATGTAAATGATATTTCCTTTGTATTCGTTTACCTTGTGTATGTGTATGTAGTGCATAAAATAAAACAAATCATATTTTATGAACTCCCACTAGCTTTATAAAAAACCCCTCTATCCCTTTAATACACGAAGCTTTTAATGATGGGGCTCACACATTCCAATGACACTCATTAAAGCGTATCTCATTGATAGTCTCAATTGCTTGTTCATGTTCTCTTTGCTCATTAACTCTTGTTCATGTTCTACGTACATATTCTCTTTGTTGATTTTTTTATTTAATATATACGTTTCAATATTGAAACTGTTCACGTTCTACTGTTCATGTACTACTGTTCACGTACTACTGTTCACGTACTACAATTATACAATTATATATAAATTATACAATTATATAGATACAATTATATTCATTCTTATAATTTTTTTTGTCTTGGCCAATTTATTATATACATTCATCCTTTTATCAAATGTTACTTATCAAAAAAATTTATTATATACTCTTGTTGTGATGTCGACAGATTCGGCGCGATAGTTCTCTGGACATGGATCGATGCATGATTCTCCTAGGACGTGATTTACATGGCTTAGTTGGGTATATCCGGTAGTTTTCATTCTATATATAAACACTAATGGAGGTTTTTAACTTGTGATTTTCCCTTTGTTACTCGGAATTAAGATAGGTTTGCCTTTCACATAATTGTTTAAAAATATTTGAATAAATTTGTTATCCTAATCCATATTGTATGTATGTGATTTGTTGGTCATTACATACATGACTTAATATGTGATGTCATCAATTAACCAAACACATGTTTGTAGTTAGATATACTGAAGCAAATTACTCTTTGTACCAAGTCTAATCTTCTTTGAAAAAACTCTTTTAATCAAAAGTCTCCATAAACTCTTTTCCCACTGTTTTTACATACATGGCTTAATATGTGATGTCATCATTACACTCTTTTTTTTTATCAAGTATTCTTTCGCTCACTGTGTCAGTCAGATTAGCAATATCTCAAATTTGATTAAACATGATAAGCTAGGCAAGATAACTTCCTGAACAATGCTAATGTTAAAGTTAACCCAAAAGGCTCTTTATATTTAGTAAGCTGCCCATCATCTGCTGTCCCCACTAAAGATATAGCCTAGTGTTTTATCATACTTATCTTTGATTTGTTTTAGCATACATAATGTTTAAGATGCTAACTTTCTTATACTGTGACAGATGGCAAGAAACATTTTTTACTAATTGGGGAAAACATCAACAGTTCCGTTTCATACACAAGATAAGTATTTTTTTTTCATGTGTAACCTAATTATTTTGTATATATAATAGTGCAGTGTTTTATTAATAAAATAACAGTTTATGTTTGTATAAAAATGCATTGATTATATAAGATGCATATTCATATTATCAAAAGTTACTTGATTGGCAAACATATAAAAAAAACTTCATATATTACAAATAGGGTAGAGTTTAAAAAACTTACCTGTTGATGATCCAGTCTGGATTTTGCGTTTTCTTGAGATGACAGTTGATTTTGTTATCTTCATATCATCCGTAGATAAAGTCAGATGCCTTCTTTTCTCCGGTTGATGTAAATGATATTTCCTTTGTATTCGTTTACCTTGTGTATGTGTATGTAGTGCATAAAATAAAACAAATCATATTTTAGGAACTCCCACTAGCTTTATAAAAAAACCCCTCTATCCCTTTAATACACGAAGCTTTTAATGATGGGGCTCACACATTCCAATGACACTCATTAAAACGTATCTCATTGATAGTCTCAATTAACTGTTCATGTTCTACTGCTCATTAACTACTGTTCATGTTCTACTGTACATATTCTACTGTTGTTGATTTTTTTATTTAATATATACGTTTCAATATTGAAACTGTTCACGTTCTACTGTTCATGTACTACTGTTCATGTACTACTGTTCACGTACTACTGTTCACGTTATACAATTATACAATTATATAGAAATTATACAATTATATAGATACAATTATATTCATTCTTATAATATTTAATTGATATATTAATAAAAAATGTAGTTAGTTGAATGGATATAATTTTTAAATATATTTGTACTGTTCAGGTTTTACAATTATACAAAAATAGATATAATTTCAATTAACTGTTCACGTTCTTCTGTTCATGTTTCATGTTCAACTGTTCAGCTGCTCTTGATATATATTCAGTACTGTTCATGTTTAATACAAAAATATTCATTCTTATAATGTTTAATATATAATTGTTGCCATATTCCGACTATTCATGTTCTACTATTCTTCTTTTAATAAAAATAATTCTTATAATATTTAATTGATATATTAATAAAAAATGTTGTTTGTTGAATGTTCTATTGATAAAAAAATGTTGTTAGTTGGACTGGCTAAATAATTTTTTTCGAATCAATCCTGCATTGATATAATGCTACAACGAACTATTTAAATGTTGTATTTGACGCCACTAAGAGATGATATTTTTTTTCATACTAACCAATTGAATATTATATAGTTGCAATTCAGCTTTTTATATTAATGTTTGACTAACCAATTGAATATTATGTAGTTACAATTCAGTTTTTTATACTAACCAATTGAATATTATATTGTTACAATTCAGTTCGATCAGTTTTTTATATTAATGTTTGACTAACCAATTGAATATTATATAGTTACAATTCAATTTTTTTTCATACTAACCAATTGAATATTAACTACTGTTACAATTCAATTTTTTTTTTCATACTAACCAATTGAATATTATATAGTTACAATTCAGTTTTTTATACTAACCAATTAAATATTATATAGTTACAATTCAGTTTTTATTTCATACTAACCAATTGAATATTATTGGAATCTTAAGTTGATTTTGCAAGTTTAAATGCATATTTGGTAGGGCTTATTAATAAATCTGTTTGTACATTATGTTAATTTGATTTTTGTTTCATACTAACCAATTGATTTTGAATATTATTTAGTTATAAATCACTTTTTTTTAATTATATTTTTTATAATTATATTGTATCATAATATTTAATTGTTCTTGTATTATTATGTTTGTTGATTGACAAATAAATATTGGAACTGAAAGTTAATATTGTTTATTGCATGAAAAATAATTTAAATTCCAAAGTAATAGATCAATCTTAGGGATAGCAAAATACAACTATGATCGCAATATTTCAATGTATTATGATGTAATAATATCTATTTAATCCTTCTCGGTCTTTATGATTTTTGTGTCCATCCCCTGAACTTTGGTTGATGAACCAACATCTTCAATTCTTTCACTTGTTGCTGTGTCCTCGTTAGACAATACCCGACGTTGTTTTGAGATGGTACTTGTGAGTGTCATCTCTTCGTTGTCGCTTACGGAGTCATTTATCTGCGAATCATCATTATTTAAAAAACAAACATGAACTTTAAATAATTGTAGGTCTATATATATTTGTATGATTTAAATGTTTTACCTCTATTACTTTTTCCCATGCTTCTAACAATGCAGACATAATATCTTGCCTCTACAAAAATCAAACAATTCATATGAGATGTTTTCATTCGAAATTTGAAATAATCATAAATATATAAATTTTTAGACCAACCTTTTTGATGCCTACTTTTGTTTTCTCAAATTTTTCTATCAACTTCTCGTCAACAGAAACATTGTTGACAGAATAAATTTTGTCTTCACCAGAGATGTTTGCCTCTTTTACATTGACTCTGAATAGTGTTGTTCGTCCAACTAAAAACTCAATTTCTTCTGTCGCTCTCGTGTCTCGATTTATTTTTCTTCAGCCTATTTTCCCAAATTAAGTTAGATATCTTTGAAAAATTCTTAAATTAAATAATAATTAATTTAATAAAGAATCTTACCTTGAAAATTCGTTCTTTTATTTGTAGTGTTGTCTTCCCAATAAGATTCTCACAAGCTTGATCCCATAATATAAATGTTGCACAATTGTTCCCAGAAAGAACATTGACCTTTACCATGTACCTTGGAAATGACTTGATTTCAACCCTACTACATTTCTCACAAAAGTATCCTGTACTTTGGATACTAAGCTTTTTTCTGCACCTCCTACAACTAAGGAAGTACCATTTTTTGTTTGAAATCACTTCTGAAATCTGTGCGATAACCCAGTAAATTCCTCCCTTTAAAGAAAAAGTTAATATATCATTTAATTGATTACTCAATTTATTTCAACTTTTTATTGTATAAAAATAAAAAAAATCATTTTGTAATCATAATAATTTTGAAAATCTAATCTGATACGAACCTTTGAGCATGATATAACATCTGTGACAGTTAACACTTCGACATTTCCATTCTCAAGCTCGTCAATTGTACAACCAATAGTTGTGGTAGACAGTTGTTCAATTTTTGGTGATGAACGGTCGTCTTCATGCATCAACCTAGCAAACATAAAAAAAAAAGTTTATATAAAGGTATATTGACAATTGACAATTTTGCATTCACCAACAATTATATATTATTTTTGAAATCATTACCTCTTGAACTCTTCAATTTCTGGTACCATTGAGTCTGTTACTATTTTAGTAGCATACAAAGCATTTGAAAGTGTAATCTGACCTGCATTATGAATTATTTAAATTGGTTAGATTTTTTATATATTTCGCATTTAAATAATTCATTTGTTGTAGCATTATATGATATTACCTTGAAATGTTTTTGGCTTACATAATTGCAACAACATAACTAATGTATCTTTACTTGTTGTTTCGATAAGCGTCAATATTTCTTCAGCATATGATCCCCACATTGTACACTTTAGTCTGTTCTTACTACAATTATAAATAGCAAATACATTTAATAAATTGATGAAAAATTAATAGTTTTCAAAGAAAAAGGTTAGAGGACTTACTCAAGATCCTCTAGCTCAATGTCGATGTACTTGGCACTTTGACCACACCGTCTGTAGTGCTGATGTTTTAACAATCCTTTACCTACTACTTTACCAAGGACATCTTCATTTTAAATGCAAATTAGATTAGTGATTGTAAATATGATAAAATTCTGGAAATTATTATAAAGAAGAATAATTGACTCCTTACCTAGTAATCCAGATTCTTCAATGTTTGAGATTGACTTGATTTCTGGAAAACTTGTGATCTTGTATATATGATTAGTAAAGTTCTTGTCTCCAACTGTTATAACATGTGTTGTTGCCATAAATTGTAATTTATAAATGTTTTTTGTTATGCGGTACTTACCACCATTGTCAACAACGCTTACATTTGAAATATAGTATAACCAATTTTCACGCAGGATTGATTCAAACTGCTTCATTAAAAATTTATTTATTGTTACTTGAATTCTTTCTCCCTGCACATTCAACAAACAACAAATTACCAAAATTTTTATAATGTAAATAATATTAGTTATTAGAAATATTTTGTAAAGAACTAAATAAAGTTGATGATTCAGGTATGTACCTCTGCATCTACAACAACCAACTCCAGACTTTGTGGGAGCTTGAAGTCGTTTTGAATGGGAATTGACCACTTTCGTGCCAACCGCACCTTAAGAGTCCAATCGGACCTACCTTTATGAATGTCTTTTAGAAGGCATGCAATGATTGGCGGCATCTCTTATCTTTGCTTTTCAGAAAAGAAAATCTCTGCTTTTCAGAAAATTCAGTTTTCGTTTTGGCAAGTAGTATTTTGTGATTCAAGCATGCAATGATTGTAGTTTCTATATCCTACAAAATTACTCATCAGTCTAAGATCCTATATATAAGTACATGTAAATGTGAAAAGTCATTTACTATCTTTGGAAGAGACGGATATTGATAGATAAATGTTCACATTCATTGTAATATGTGTACATATTCATTGTATAAATTTTAGATGAACAATAATCAATGCAATAACAAATGATCTAGTTCCTGTGTTCATGTGTTCAAAGTGTTCATGTTGCAAATAATTTTAATAAGGTTCTCATGCAATTAATTTTAATAAGTTTAAGGTCAAAAAAAAGTTTTCTATTTTTGGTAACTGAATTTGGGCGGGAAATTTCCTCTTTTAGACTACCTGGCTTTTATAAATATATAGATGACCACTTATTTTGGAATAAAATGAACAATCTGGGAAGAGTAACTTATAGGGGTCCAATGTATATACATCAAAAATAAAGAGAGGGGAAAACTACTTTTTTATGCAACATACAATTTGGAGAAACTGATTTAACCTTAGGCTCCGTTTGTTTCACGAAAAATGATTTTCAACGTGTTTAGTAACGTTTTCCTCAGGAAAATTTTTCAACGTGTTTAGTAACAACGGAAAATTAGGAAATGTAGTCTTTTTTTCGTAAGTCAAACTGATTCTTGATTCCGTAAGTCATTTTCAAATGTTCACACAATTTTCACAATTGCACATATTTACTTACACACACAATTTTTCACTCAACAAATAAATTGTTTAAAAATATAAATGAAATTTGTGCATACTATTTATAAATTATAATTTTAATAAATGCTTATTACGTTCTAAAATTAATGTCACCTATATTATTTAGGAACATCCTAACCATTATCAATTTTTCTATTTTAAAACGTTTTTTTTCATATCAATTATCAAAAAAATTATTTGTAATTGTGAGATTGAAAAAAAATAGACATTGATTTGACACCACTAATGATTAATTGATAGTTGCTAAAGAAAAATTACTTAAAGTTCAACACTATTTTATATTCATTATGTGCATTAATATTAGAATATTTTTTTTTGTATTTCTTCATATATAGTTTTCCGTAACATTTTTAGAGACATCCTAAACATTGTCTATTTTCTATTTTAAAACGTTTTTTTCTTATCAATTATCAAAAAAATTATTTGTAATTGTGATATTAAAAAATGATAGACCTTATTAAAAAAAGATGGTCCTTATTGATTTTCTAGGGACATTCTTAACATTGTTTATTTTCTATTTTTATTTTTGTATTTATTCATATATTGTTTTTCGTTACATTTTCCGTATGTTTGCCAAACACCCGTAAATGTTTTCCGACATATTTTCAAAAGATTTACCAAACACCTGAAAATGAAATCTTTTGATTTTCCGGAAATCATTTTCCAGAAATCATTTTCTGGAAATGATTTTCCGTGAAACAAAAGGAGCCTTATACTTTTAATATTTAAAATATTGCCAATGTACTAATGTTAAGAGTAAAATGTTAACATTTTACAAATAATTTAGACAAAATGTCACCAATCCCGTTAAGTCTCTGACTAAATTTGTTAACGAACATCCAATCTTGTTAACAAATAGATTAGACAATCTTTTCAAAAGGGTATTTTTATCCTTTATTGAATTAACTTTATTTTATTCCCTACACATCTTGTGACAGTTTAGTATACTAAAGAGCTGATTAATATGCTAATTTGAGTTTTCAAATGCATTCTTTGTTATTAAGTAATTTAAAAACATTCTCAAATAGTTTTGATTTTTCATTTATAGGTTATCTCAACCACAAATAAAATGTTTATGGATGAAAATACCCTTGTGAAAAGTTAATGTTATCGTTCCGTTAATAAAATTAGATGTTCGTTAATAAATTTGGACTAAAAGAATTGGTGATATTTTGTCTAAATTATTTGTATTATGTTAATATTTTGTCTCCAACATTACATTAACAATATTTTAAATATTAAAAGTAGGAGGGTAAATTAGTTTCTCCAAATTGTAAGCTGCACTAAACAAAAAAATAAAATAAAAATGGGTGAGTATGAAATTTGGTTAAAGTAGACCAACGAACTTGGTGACATGGCCAATGTTGAGGCGAACGATGTTAAACACTGCGGACTGCTCAAAGCCGCCAATCAACTCTCCCCTCGTCTTCTCCGCCATTTTCTCTCTCCTTTTCCTTCTTATGCTCCCTCACTCTCTCTCTCGCTACAATTCTCAATCACATTTCCGACTCCCTGATCTCTCCGCCCCTCCTTTCCTTTACACAATGTCTTCCCTTCTTCAACCTAGGGTTCGGACATTCTCATTTTCCCAATCTGTCTCCGGCGGCAAATTCCAATGGCGTCCTTCCACTGCACTTGCCCCAATGCGGCGCGGCAGAAATCTTACTGTACAGGCCAAAATTCGAGAGATCTTCATGCCTGCATTGAGCTCGACTATGACCGAGGGCAAGATCGTTTCATGGATCAAATCCGAAGGCGACCTTCTCTCCAAGGGCGAGTCTGTTGTCGTGGTGGAATCCGATAAGGCCGACATGGATGTCGAGACCTTCTACGACGGAATTCTGGCCGCAATTGTTGTTGGCGAAGGGGAGACTGCTCCGGTTGGGGCTCCGATCGGGTTGTTAGCTGAGACGGAAGAGGATATTGCAGAAGCCAAGGCGAAAGCCGCCAGTGCTTCTTCTTCCGCTTCTAAATCGGCCCCTGCCACTCCCCCGCCACCTCCACCACCTGCTGCCGCTGCTCCTACACCGCCCCCGGTGTCTCTGGCATCCCCAGCGGTTGCTTCGGGAAAAATTGTTTCTACGCCGTTTGCGAAGAAGTTGGCGAAGCAGCATAAGGTTGATATTAATAAGGTTGTAGGAACTGGGCCGTTTGGACGGATTACTCCTGCTGATGTTGAAGCTGCTGCTGGAATTACGCCGACCAAGGCTGCTACTCCGGCTAGTTTAGCTGCTGCTCCTGTTGCAGTTCCTACTCCAGCAGCTACGGCTAAAGCTCCTACTTATCCTGAAATTCCTGGGGCTACTATTGTTCCATTCACTACCATGCAAGCCGCTGTGTCCAAGAATATGATTGAGAGTTTGTCCGTGCCTACATTCCGCGTTGGGTACCCTGTAACAACAGACGCTCTAGATGCTCTCTATCAGAAGGTACATTTGGAGTGCAGTTTTAGATTTCATTTTCTATCGGATGGATATGACATGATTAGTTAACTGTTTAAACGTAATTTGTGCTCAAATGAGTTGAATATTTGTTTGAGTGATTCTTCTTTGAATTGTTAGCTTAAGCCGAAGGGTGTTACCATGACGGCTTTATTAGCAAAAGCTGCAGCAATGGCACTTGCCCAACACCCTGTTGTCAATGCTAGTTGTAAGGATGGGAAGAGCTTCACTTATAATGGTAGTATAAACATTGCGGTGGCTGTGGCAATTGATGGTGGGTTGATAACCCCTGTTCTTCAGGATGCTGACAAGGTTTGTGAATGAATTTGTGCCATGTCACTATGGGTGTGTGGATGACTGATGTATATATCTTAATTTGAGGATGCTGTGTTGATATGTCTCTTTTCTGTGCTGTTGTTAGTTGGATCTTTATCTGTTATCCCAAAAGTGGAAGGAGCTTGTCGAGAAAGCGGGCCAAACAACTTCAGCCTAAGGAATACAATTCAGGCAAGCAATACTATTTTGTTTTTGTTCTCAGGGTATTTAGAATCTAATTGTTAACTTTCATGGGTAACAAATGAAATTGAGTTGTATGGTTGGTCCAAACAGGAACTTTTACTCTGTCTAATTTAGGCATGTTTGGAGTGGACCGGTTTGATGCAATTCTTCCTCCGGGCCAGGTTAGTTATGATGGCTAAAATCTTCAAGTCCTAGGGAGTTTTAGTTCTCTGCTTACAAGAAATATGCCTCAGCGCCTGTTATATCCAATCTCTGTTGTTGATAGGGTGCTATTATGGCTGTTGGAGCTTCAAAGCCTACTGTTTCTGCTGATAAAGATGGATTCTTCAGTGTCAAAAGTAAAATGCTGGTGAGTTTGGTTTCCATTTCTTTTGAATTTTTTAAAGATGAAGTTGTCCAATATTTAAATACACTGCTGACTTGAGTTAGATGGAACATCAAATTGGCTCATTTAGAGATTATACACTTCAACTTTTGGTTAACATAGAATACTGGCTTCCGCTAAAGTAGCTAATTGGTTGGGTTCCATTAGAAATGCTGGGTTGTAGGGAAATTTTCAAATTTGCACTACTTTGTATTATATTGCAAGATGTTATTCTAGATGGTCTAAACTTTAGTTATGATCCTATGAAGTAGATTCATGCAAGCAAGGCTCTCCTTTTTATATGTTGCATGCCTATGTCCTTGAATTTTTAGGGAACACGATATGCTATTACCCAAAACTCAGATCAATTTGATGTTAAGGTCCACATGCATCGGTTCATGGGCATTGCTATTGGCTAAAGAACAGCAAAAAGTGCCAACATGATATGTCAAAGCTCTTGTAAAACAATCAAAAGCACTGATCTAAGTCTATTACCATCATAGATAAGGTTTCAAGAACATTTACGATTCCCAACTCCCACTCCCGAAGGCTTTCCTAAATCTTCTCTTTTAATAAGAAAGGTACAGTCCAAAACTAGGATTCCTTTGGTGCCTTCATGGTAAATTAATGTTGCTTCATGCCAAAGATTAAACATCTTATTGTGCTTTAATTTCATAACCATCAAATTGTATTAGCCCTCTATGCACCCTAACTAAAAGAAAATAAATAACTGTTTCCCCTTAAAAGTGACTGTACTTTGCTCTTCTAAATCTTCTCTTTTTGATAAGTAAAGTACAGTCCAAAACTAGGATTCCTTAGGTGCCTGCATGGTAAATTAATGTTGCTTCATGCCAAAGATTAAACATCTTACGGTGATTTTATTCCAGAACTATCAAATTGTACGAGCCCTCTATGCACCATAACTAAAAGAAGATAAATAACAGTTTCCCCTTAAAGTAAAGGTGCTTTTGCTTTCTTTTTGTTTGATAGGTAAGTTTGGCCCCTAGGTACTGGGATTGGAACCAAAGACCTCAAGGTCTTTTACCTTGAGTGCCCTTGCCATCCCTCCAAAAGCTTTTGCTTTTCTTTGTTACTATTGTTTTTCTCACTTTTGCTCAATAAGTACCCCCTAAACTCTAAATGCTCCAATCTGTACCATCAAACCTCACAAAGAATCACAACCTAAGCAAGTTTATTCATTGGCAGCAAGAGCATGAGGGGCCTCAGTAGAAAGGCCTCTCGTTTATCATTGCTCTCCTTTCCAAGAAAACAACTCAGAGCCTTCAGATACCATGAGATGAAGGAAGTGGTAGAGGGAATTTCCTGTTCCTTTGGGCTTTTGTGTTCTAGGAAATCCACTGGAGTATGTATTCATAATTTGAATTATGTATAGTGGGAATGCAAAGCTTAGCCTGTTAGCCAAGCCACGTTCCGTGTACAACAATAGCTTGGTTTGTGTTATTGCAAGCCTGTTCAATGTCCTACTTTTAGATCAGTCTGTTGGATCTGACTTCTCACCCAAGAGTCAACTGTATTATTAAATATCAGAATTGAACTTCCAGTATGTGCCTACCACTCACATAAGCATCCTGGCTTTTGAAAGTACTCATGAGAATTTTTTAGTTGAACCTTCACTATGATGTCATAATCAAAAGCACCCAGCTTGATTGGTAAAGTTCGTGCATATCTATTGCCCCATCCTTCTTTGGCAACAAGGTAGTAAAATAGGTTATTCGGCGCTGAAACATCAGATTAGCAAGGTTACCAATAAATAGTGGCTGCAACTCATTTCGTAGCACAGAAAGAAACTGTGAAAGAAAATCATTTGGGCCTTAAGAATATCACTCCCATTGCGATTCAGGCTGCTGCTTGATTACGCTTTTAAAAGTTACTCCACTGGAATACTTTTGAATGCTATTTCCTTGCTTCATCCATAGTGATCCACATTTGTAGTCAAACATCACCTTCAAACATATAGTTTCCTAGGCAGTGTCCTGATAAGCAAATTCTAAATCTCTTGGAGCAACAGAATTTCAGATGCAATGATTTTCCTTGACAGTAAAACCCGTGGCACCCACTCCCACTGACAAATAAATAAATAATAAAATCTTAACACCCTGGTCCTTTGTTCTATAACTAGCTGAGTTCCCACATCTATTTTTATTCTCCAATGATGGACCTGGAAAATGTTATGCTTGTTAAGCACTTTATGGGATCATATGTCGTGCCTCCTTGGTGCTTTTTTGTTTATATCATTATGTTTTAGGTATCCAAAGAATATAAATTGTGTATGGTAAAAGGAAAAATAAGTACTTGACAAAATTTATGAGTTTGATCCTTGTCACAATTTTTTATGCACATGGTCCTTCAACTTGGTTTTTGTTCCCAGTTTGATCCTCTCCTGAGTTATCATTAAAAATTATGTCAATTATCTTAAATTGACAAAAGTTCCCTATACTCACTTCAACTTCAACTTCAACACTGGTCCTAACCCAGACGTCACAAATAATGCACCATATTATCAAACCCAAATTCAGTTTACCTGATTCAATTCAACAAATCAAATATCATCACTCTCTCTCTCTCCGCACAAAAACTATTTCTAATTTTGAATTTTACGTGAAATGAAAACAAAGAAATCCATTATAGGCACCTTCAATTCAACATCGACAGTTCCATTTAGAGAATGAATCACCAATGAGAAATCTGTAAAATGAGTGACAGACAGGTTGTAGCTGACTAGCTGTTAAAGATAAGATTGGTGGTTACTGGATCCATTGGGGAGGTGAAACACCAATCAATAGCCAAATTCAATCCTTCAAGTAGAGAGCAATTGAATTAATAGTCCCCTTCAGTTCCTGGAAAGCCATCTTTGGGAGAGAGTTTTAGACTTTGGGTGATTTCTTCTTTGGTATATGGAGGGAATAGATTTTTATAGAATCCAATCTTAGTGATTTGAATCTAGATCCAGAGGAAAGGAAAGCAGCCGGTATGCCAGACTTGAGTCCCACGAGCAAGCCAAATCTGTCAATGAGAAAGCCATATCCGTCGAGAGGGGTCGACGCTGTTTAAAAACTTCCTTAGTCTACGCATCCCTTCCAAATCTGGCATCTGCTTTCCCTTTTCTGCTCTCTCTCTCTCTCGTTTTGATATTGAGGGGTTGAGGAATTCAGGAAACTGGACAAGTTGGTGGTGGGCGCTGACTGGAGGCATCCTTTTGAGAAAAGGCATGGATGAAAGTGGTGGCGGCGGGGCCATGCTTGAGTAGGCTTCCATGTTGGTGAGCTATTCAATTGATGACAACGGAGACACGATGATATCAGTTTTGGCGATGTGTCAGAGACGTGACCCTGATAGCGATCTGATCATGATGGTCGGACATAGTGGGGAGTCCTGATAAAGAGATGCTTGAGAGAAAAGAGATTGGTGTTGTCATGAACAAAAGGGAGAGGAGGGAAAAAAATTAAAAATAAAATTAAAGAATAAATTAAAATGTTTTGGTTATTACATTAACATGGCTCAGCAAGGCATTTTGGACATTCTGATGGAATTACCTGGAAAGTTCTAACGGTAACTGGCGGAAGGGGTAAACTGGCAGCACCATTTGCATAGGTGATAAAGAAGACAGGACCAACCTAGATTTTGTCTAAAGTATACAGGGACCAAAATATGTTTTTGTCCATTTGGCAAATGATACCTTTTGGAGGTCAGTTACTCACTGTAGTTTTGCGTATATGTATATTTGTGAAGGATTGTGTAATCTTATTGATCTAACGTGCTGCACAATCACTGTTCTAATTTTAAGAATCTGTGCTGATCCTGTACTTTTTTTTAAAATTTGATACTTTGCAGGTGAATGTTACAGCTGACCACCGAATTGTCTATGGTGCCGACTTAGCTGCCTTCCTTCAAACATTCTCAAAGATAGTTGAAAACCCAGAGAGCCTGACTCTTTAGATGATGAATCAATAAATATACATGTTAGGGATTCTCTTCATGAGATTGGTTGCAGCCAAGTAACCTGGTTTGCAGCTGTGGCGTCAATAGTTTCTAATAGTTACATGTTTATGTTGTACTCCCTTCTTTTTTGGTTTCGCCAATGACACCTTGAGGCAGTTTTTGAAACAGGACAATAAAGACGTGCAACAAAATTTTCGGTGACAGCTTTGTCAGGATATGATATGCATTAGAAAGTGGAGAACCTTTACTTGTATTTTCCCCCCGAGATTGATTTGGATTCAACTTTGATTAAGATTTAGTAACTTGTGGTGTGGGTTTTGACATTATTTATAGGATGTGTATTCGGAATTTTAATCACAAAAGAATTGATTGCCCCCCCCCCCCCACCTTAACAAGAGAGATACATGTAATTAATTTAAGTCCATTTTGATTTTGTTCTCGAAAAAACTTTCTTTCATGTACAAACAAATTGGGATGAACTTCTTTCTAAAATTTCAACACAAAAAAGAATACAAAATGTACATATCGCCGGAATCCCTAATTCCTAGCGTCATCGCTATCTGTCAGTGTTGAGGAAATCTTCAACAAAGTGGTCATTTCCTCGGATACTAGAACTTGTACTTACGATTCACATTGCAGTAAGATCTTCCTTGGGAACAGTGCAAGTTGGCATCCTCTCGGACAACACACTCGTGCCACTTGAGACCACTGGAGAGTGGAGAGGCCTTTTCTGCTTCCTAAATATGAGGGGCTTTACAGTATCCCACTCCTTGTTGAATCACCAATCCAAGCTGATGTTCCTCGAAATGTAAAGATTATCTATGTACTTTATAACTGGAAGCGAGGCCTTCATGTACCTTCTCATTTCCTTTGCTGCTGATTCATCTGTGACATCATTGATAATTTTAGTAGACAGCTCTCTTTCTGTAAAGACGAGACAAGAAAAGAAAAGAACAAAAAAACATAATCGATAAACTAACCAGTTTCATTTAGCTTCAGCAGAAGTTGTTCCCTGGTTGGAAGAGCACACATACCAGCAGAAACGGCCGTCCTGACTGCCCAAGTGTGGTATGGTGCACAAACTTGTGCATAAGCTGTTGACGCTGCATCTTTCAGTGAGTACTCACTGAAAATAAAAGCAGTGAATTACAAAAAAAATTAGTACCAAAGAAAAGCAAATGCATTTATTTCTGTGGAATAAATTTGATATAGTTGGATGGGAAGAAAAAGGTAACGCAAACAAGGAATGGCACATACTCTGCTGACAAGAAGTTTTGGAACAGAACTCGAATGAGGTCCAGACCCTGCCTAACTCTGCGTAAATTACGCGTAAGGCTTCCGGGTGTTTTCACACTGTCATTTTTGACATCATAATCAAGTACGTTATTTAAAGTGCCATATATCCTTGATGCTTCTGAAAGATCACGCACCTGAAAAGTATCAATCAAATTATTAGGTTCAGACAGGCTGGACAGACAGGAAACAAACAGGGGAAAGTAACTAATAATAGTTGCTAGTGAACATCAGAGGTTTTACACCTCTCAGGCTACAAGATCTTAATATTTAACACCACATTTGCAGTAAGCTCTGCTTAGGCAGATACCCCTATATCATATAGCTGAAGCAGAACTACTAATATTTCTTATACTACGACAACCATACGGTCTCAGAACCTCTAATTTTAAGCAGTAATGAAGGAGTTTTGGACAACAGAAACCATGAAACCATTGAAACGTTCCTACACAACATATTTCTATGTTAGCATTTAGTAGTTTGCTAATGCGTGGATGAATCACAAAGTAAATTTTTGTTAGAAACTATTTGTTTAAGAAGCCAAATCACATGATCCTTAAACTTATTAGCTGTGCAATTCCCAATGTGGGATTCTCATTTCACGTAAAACTTTAGCCTATCAATACTCTCTCCATTAATGCTCAAAGCGCCCCCTTTTCAAAATCGAACAATTTAAGGTTTGACATACATTTCATTCTCACCCTCACTTTTAAGGATTAAGTTTAACGTAATCAGGATAAATTTGACAGCTAATTAACACAAGTTTAGTTTTTGAAACAAGAATCTTTATAGACCGTCCCAAAAATAGAATAGTGGGATTCTTTAAGGGGAACACGTGGACTAAGTAATCAAATAATACTCCCTCTCCCCCAAACTAAGAGTCCCTTTTTGTCCCTAAGTGAATGCCCATTTTTCTATGAAATTACTAAATTCACATTTTATAACTGACATGTCTAATTTGCACTTGCAATACCATAGATGTGAACATTAAAGACATTGTACTAAAATGGCCCCAAAGGAACAACTTCCTTCAATTTGCAAAAAACTAAAAAGGGACGCTCATTTTCGAACGTAGGGAGTAAAACGTTTCCAGAAGAGTTGAGTATGATAAAATGAGAGGGGTGCACAAACACAGAAGAGCACAAAAATTTACATGATTTGACAATATTTACGATCGCCAACTTTTGTAAGAGAGAACTCAATCCCAGCGATAAGCTATTAAGAATTTACAATGATAAACATCTTTCCAACTCTCAACACTTACTTTGGCACATGTGTGTACGTGTTATTTACACACAATCAAACATATGTGGACAGATGTACTCTTCATGGTCAGCCAAAGTTTTGAATTCAGAATACTTGACAAAGAATGTCTTTTATTAGCATTCCTGTATCTCCTTAGTGTTGATTAGTCTAGGAAAACATACCAGGCTACCAAACATTGGACATCAATGAGCAGTGTTTCAGGACAAGAATTTACATACTAATAGCAGACAGCTGCTCCCCTGCTTCTATAGAACCTAGGGCTTCTGCATTCTTGGGACATAAAAAGATTATGAAAACACTTCCTCAGAATCTTACTTATCCGATTCAATTTCGTCTTCCATTGTTTCGTCTTCCATTGTAGAAGACACAATTGAATACTTTTTTAAAGGACTTGACTAATGTTCTGCACCCTGATTTTTCTCCTCGCCAGTAGGTATTCTGCAACTTTTGAAGTGGCCGGGTTCTTACAATTTCTCACAATTCATGCAGAAAGTTGTATTCGAGTGTCATAACCTTGAAGTTTGAACAAAGAGGAGCAACTAAAAAAGTAAAAAAAATTCCACGAATAAGCCCATGTTTTACGAACTAAAGTTCGTAAAACTTTAGTTCTTACATAATACTGTAACCTCAATTGTGTGTATGCCCAAGTTTTGTTTATCTTAATCGTGTTTTGAGGGGGGGATAGGAGGACACTGGTCAGTTAATTAATACCCTTCAAGATATAATTCCAACAAGGGGCACAACGAGAATTTGTGTGTCTATCATCTATCGGTCGCTCTGAGCAAGAAACAGTGGTAACTAGCACTTGAAATTGTGTGTCTAACTTTGGTAGTGCCTTTCCTATTACCTTCTATAATCCTGTCATAGACTATGAAATTTGAAATTGCTTTGTCAGAATAAATATTACAAGGTGCACTTTTCTTCAGCTCTTAGCTAAACAAGGCCGACAAACATTCTAGCTGTGTGAATTACTTAGAGCCTGAAATTATGCGTCCTAAATGGAAGGTATGAACTGATGACTG
The DNA here is from genome assembly GCA_013146195.2 of Codonopsis lanceolata. NCBI lineage: Eukaryota > Viridiplantae > Streptophyta > Magnoliopsida > Asterales > Campanulaceae > Codonopsis > Codonopsis lanceolata. The sequence goes on from JABEVN020000067.1 coordinate 28,046, forward strand.
CCAATTGGTCAAATCCATTCAAATCCTAGTCAAAGATATCTTCTGTCTTACAACCTACAAAAGTCACATCTTCATAAAATGATTCAACCACATATCAACTACCTCTGATTCATTGTCCCCATTTCGTGCACAACCATTGGTACTAATAAGTCACCAACATCACCTTTGCATTCCCATTACCAAGGGCATAAAAATTGTAGGAGCATTGCCATTTTTGTCCGGAACATCAAGTTCATTTCTATTTTAATAGGTTCACGATTTCTTCTTCTTATTCGTAAAACATCTACCACTTTCCACTCTAATCGGTCAGATGAAATATCACCGATCAAACCAAGCTAACTCATATCCTTAAATCTTAATAATTATGGTCTACATTAGTTTTGGCGGTCACCACCTCCCCTACCTCTAGCACCAAGCTGGCCAACCTATCTCTCCAAATCATCTCGAGCGATTGTTGATCTTAATTATGATACCCAATAATTCCTTGCTTGTAGGCAAACAAATACACCTATAAGGCTATAACCCCCTCCCCCCCTAAAAATAATAATCATCTCTATACATACAATCAATCATACCAAACAAGAATACTCAATAAACTCTGTAAATTAGCATGAGTAATTAATAACTGAACCTTGGAGACATATTCCATCTCGGCAAATTTGAAAGCGATACCGAGACAACCAAAGAGCACCGAAACAAGAGAGCAGGCATCACAAAAGGGTTCCAACCGGAGGTCGTAATTCGAGCCATTAGACTTTACGAAATTGGAAAGTTCTTCGAATGCCTCGGCCATGGCGGATAAAGGGGAAGTCAATCCTCCCATACCCGGATCTTTGTACGCGTTCTCTTCGTCAATTACAGAGCCGGAGAGCCTCTTTATCCTTCAATTGTAATAATAGATTAATCACAAATTCAACAACAAAACTTTGATAAGTTTATTTATTAAGACAAAAAAAAGAAAAGAATTCATTAAATTTAAGATAAGATGGGGAAAAACAAGAAAAGAAAACCAACTTGTCTCTGCAGAATTTTTCGCCATTGGTGAAGAGGGAATAGAAAGCCATTTTGATTTTGTGGGTGTTGGTTAAGGTTGCGGTTTTCTGCCAATGTGGGGGGTTATATGTTTTGATTTGGAGAGAGAGAGAGAGAAAGCGTGTGGGATTTATATAGATTTGGAGGGAGAAATGGGACAGAAAGTTTGCCGACTTTACGAGGGAGAAACTCCGTTTGGCGCCACCAGGAACGAGTCATACATTAGTTGGCGCGTATAATTTCCTACTACTTTTGACCTGGGCCAGGTGTGCTATTGGAATCTTGTTCTGTAGGGTGGACATAATTGGGAATCATTTTAGATTCTTGGAGAAAAGATTGATTAGGATGAGATGATCATTGAAGGGTTTGATAAGTTTTGAGTATGTTTGACATTTAATTTAGACTAATGATATTAATGGTTAGAGCCCGTGATATTATTATAATCTTTTTAAATTATTATCAATTTAATTATTTAAAGATTCTAATATTAGAATTTATAATAATACTAGATCTTCGTGCTCGTGCCTATGGCACGGTGCCAATATATCTAATTTCGTCAATTAAAACGCCAACATCTAAATAAAAAGTGCGATTTTAAAAAAATGTTACAATTGATGGCTACATTACTTCAACTGGTAATTGAACTATATTGTGAGATTATATTAATGTAAGGTTAATGTTTTGTAAGGGGTAATGGTTTAGAATATTAATTTCAAGGTGTGACTGTTCATAATATTAATTGTAGAAGATGACTTTGTAACAGAGTGAGAAAATAGAGAGTTAAAAGTAGATAACTACTCTCACACATGTGAATGTGAAAGTGAATCACAACCATTAAATCTTTTAAGATAATTTAATCTCAACCTCTAAATAGCTTTAGTCAATTGCACATGTATGAGTATGAGCTCTATTGTATACTCCATCCGTCCCTAAATTATCGTCCTCCTTTCCTTTTTCGTCCGTCCCAAAATAATTGTCCACTTTGAAACTTACCTTTTTAGAACATAACTTTTACCACTTTACCCTTACTTTTTCACCTTACTTTAATTATGGGCCACACACACATGAGCTTTAAAGGAAACTACACATTAAACCAATATAAATAATCAAGTCAATTGTTTTTTCTTAATCTGTGCGCCGGGTCAACCAGGACAATAATTTAGGGACGGAGGGAGTATTAGATTACATGCTCTACTCCGTACTATCTTTTGTCTTTACTAATTTGGATAATTTTATGGTTGGGCTTTTGGTTGGTTAGTATTGTTATCAGAAAATTGCGGGCAAGGATAATTTTTTAACCGCTTTAATTTACGATAAATATTGTCAAACTGATAAAGTCTACTTTCGATGCATTGCGATAACAAATACATATATAATATGATATCAAACGATCCACCGCGATGACAAAATTTCTCAATTTTTAGATGTGGCTCCTCAAAATTCTATAATACTCCATCCGTTCTGGACATAAAGTCTCCGTTTAAATTCAAACTTTTTAAGAAAATGATACTTTTAGTAGTACATTAGTAATAAAATAATATTTTTGAAGAATAAATTTTTGAAAATAGACTTTTTAAGTGAAACATCTAAAAATAAAATAATGAATTTTTTGTTCGGAACGGAGGGAGTAACACATTCACACTTGACCTTTAGAAAATAATTTTTCATGAACGGGCAAATTTTTTTTTTAAAGGTGCATTTAGATTTAAAAACGCTCCCTGAGATACAATGTGGATCCGCCATAATTTAATTACATTTCTCTTTCATTTTCGTCTCTAAATCCATGAACCAAATTATGGAGAAATTAGACAAGTTCAAAAGGGTGAGAATTGATTCGTAGACAAATAATTGAGATGCCTCATCTAACTACTCCATCGTGAGTCCTAATGTTTGAATCTAACATTTCAAAGATAAGAGTATCACCATTGTATCATATCGAAGCTTTTTATGCATCTTCTTATTAAAAAGACAAAAGATGACAATTGTGATAGTCTTCTTAATATTGCCATCTAGGAGAGATGTTAATTTTTCTTCCCCACTAAGAATAAAACAACCGGTTAAGAAAAATTGCTCAACATGGAGAAGGTGTGGTGCACGCATTCTTTAAACACGGTGCATGCAACACAATGGCCTGAAGACTTGCGTGAAGGAGGGAATCGGTGGGTCTCAATTCTACAACTTACTATTTCACTTTGATTTTCCATTTTTTAAAAATGATCGATCTGATGCAACGTTTTTAATATTGATGTTTTTATATAATTCTCATCATTAATGTTTTTACCTAATTTTTAATTATTTATATTTTATGTAATTTTATCATTTTATGAATTTTTTTTCAATTTTAACGTTTTTATGTAATTTTCTATTTATGTTATTTTACGAGTTATGCAAAATATGTGTTTTATAAATAATTTAATTATTTTTTTAAATTGATTTATGTCTTAATTTATAAATAAATTTATTTATACGAAATATTTAAATATGAAATATATTAAAGGTCCGTTTGGATGCATTGATTTTAAATTCAATAAATATTCATATTCTATAGAATTTAAATAAGATGAAATTTGCTTTCAAAATCATAGTAATTTGATTATTTGGATAATGTGTGTAATTCAATTATAATTATATATTATAGTTAAAATAAAATTTCATTAGTATATCAAAAATCTAGTTTAATCTAGTGGTAATGGTTTGTTGTTTGTGTCTATTATTAAGAATGGTAAAGGTTTAAACCTTGCTAACAACAAAATTTTGAAAATTTTATATTTTTAATAATAAATAGAGGTGGCGGCTAGTGGTGGTGGTCGGAGGTAGCGTCGGCTAGTGGCAGAGGCTGGAGATGGTGGTCGGAGTTGGTGGTTGGAGGTGGTGGTCGGAAGTTGTGGTGGTGATGGTGATAAAAGGAATGTGAGTTGTTATTGTGTATTGTAATGAGACCAAAATTTAGAATTTAAATTCTTAGGATTTAGTATAGAATTAGTTTTATGAAATTTGGGTATTTGGAATTTCAACTCAATTCTAATTCCAAATTTTAAACGTGTTGCCAAACGACGGAATTGGTTTTGGAAGCACCAATTCCAATTCCAAGTTATAAAATTTAGGTATCCAAACATACCTAAATAACTTTAATTAAATTTATTTATTGAGAAATATAAAAATAAGATTGAAGTGTAAAATTAATGAGATGACAATAAGATTCAGCTAAGAAGATGTTAAGAAGATTATATAATAAAAAATTATATTTTTAATGGGTAAGAAAATAAAAATTTATAAGTGATAATGAGATCAATTAAGAAGTTGGTTAAAATGAAAATTAAACAATGATATGCTCTAAGAAAGTGATGTTTCATGAGAGAGCACTCTGGTCATAGGGTCTGGTCCTTAAAGTTTAGAGTCAATGTCAACCAAATCAGGGAGGGACGACTTGGACCTTAAAACTCAAACAATCAATTGATCAAATAGTACTCATTTTGTCCCCCTCCCCAAAAAAAACTAATATAATAATAATAATAATAAATTATTTGACAAATTAAAATTTTAAGTTTGCGACATTACCTGTTCGTACCGTAAAAATTTACGCTTAGATTTTTTCATTTTTAAGAATGAAACTATTGTTTTGAGACGATAAAAGAGGGACTATTTTATTGAATGGAGGGAGTATAAAACAAGCGAAAAATACGAGAAAGTCTTATTAATATAATTTCATATCAAAAAATTCTAAAAATAATTAATCTATCTAAAAAGTCATAAGGTTAGACTTTAATATAAAACAGTTGAAAATTTAACGTTTATGTTAACGTCGTTATAATAAAAGCTTGGAATCTTATTTTTTTTCCATGGAAGTAATAGTGATACATTATATTTAATATAATTGATGTGACAAAAATATCATCATATCGAGAGTGCCGAAAGTCGTCGAGATATGTGAATCGTTCGTGACCGAATTGGTGATGAAATCGTTGTTTGAGTCGGATATCTGGCTATATGTATGTCTCTGCAAAATAAGCAACGTGAGAAGGTGGGGATGTCCCTCAAAACCATCCGGTGTGATAATTAGTCCAGTGTATAAAATAGGAGGACGCATAGCCCCCGTGTGTGGAGTGAGAAGAGAGAGAGAGAGAGAGAGAGAGAGAGTCATCGTACTATGAGTTAGTAGGGTTTATTTATACATGAGGGGTTAGGGTTAGGGGTGTCAGTTTGTACTACCGTATCGTGTTCGTGCCTCACTATCGTGTTTTCATGTTATCTATCTTATTTAATCATAAATATAACAATAAATATTATTTTGAATATATTAACAATTTCATGTCTTTCGTGTCGTGTCGTGCTGGTCTTATCGTGTCATTTGTCTCTGTAATCGTGCCGTGCAGGTTCGTGCTATCGTGTCGTGTCAGTCATTGACATCCCTAGTTAGGGTTGGCTTGTCACGCATGAGCCAGACCCATAGTGTTCAGTAATCATGTAAAGCATAGTGGGTTAGTGTAGTCGAGAGCCCCCTTGCCTAAGCGAGACCCAAATGCCTTTTGAGACAGATTAAATATATGCACTTTAGTAGCCCCCTAGTCCTTATTTCTTGGGATTTATCTCAAGGGTTAAGAGTATAATTTTCTAACAAGCAGGACATCTACTCAACCGCGAGATACTCGAGTGGGAGGATAAAATAAAACTCGACTGCAAGATGCTCAAGCGGGAGGATAATCTAATCAACCGCGAGACGCTCGAGCGGAAGGATAATGTGAACCTTATCCGCGAGATGCTTGAGCGGGAGGATAATCAACTCAACCGTGAGATGCTCGAACGGGAGGATAATGTAAAGCTCAACGCAGTGAGGGTCTTCAAGAACGCCAACAACCTCAACATGGTGAAGGTCTTCGAAGAATCCAACAACCTCAACGTGGTGAGGGTCTTCTAGAAATGAGATGCTCTAGCGAGAAGAGTAGCCGCGGGATGCCCAAACGTGGAATGTAAGCGCATGAGAGCAATATAAAGCTCAGCCGCGAGTAAACTCGGGTGGGGACCGTAAGCAGATGTAGGCGTTGTGTACTACTCAACCACGAGTAACACTCGAGCGGGAGGACTATATAAAGCTCAGCCACGAGTAAACTCGAGCGGGGAGCGTAAACGCAGGTAGGCATTGTGTACTACTTAACCGTGAGTAACACTCGAGCGGGAGGACTATATAAAGCTCAATCGCGAGTAAACTTGAGTAGGGAGCGTAAGCGAATGTAGGCGCTGTGTACTACTCAACCGCGAGTAACACTCGAGCGAGAGGATTATATAAAGCTCAACCACGAATAAACTCGAGCGGGAGCATAAGCGCAGGTAGGCGCTGTGTATTACTCAACCGCGAGTAACACTCGAGCGAGAGGACTATATAAAGCTCAACCGCGAGTAAACTCAAGCGGGGAGCGTAAGCGCTTATAGGCGTGGTGTACTACTCAACCGCGAGTAACACTCGAGTGGGGAGTGTAAGCGCGGGAATACACATAATCTACTCGACCACGAGTAAACTTAAGCAGGAGAATAATATATGTCTCAACCGCGAGTAAACTCGAGCAGGAAGCGTAAGTGCAGGTATGTACGGCAGAGATTAACCCTGAACCCGATAGATCATTCCTTTTTCTGGTATACGAAATAGGCGATTTTGCTAAGTCAATTTTGAAAAAATCTTTAATCAAATCCTTTGTCCTTATTTCAACAAAGGAAGCACAAGCCTCGTCGCTAGAAGAACTTTTTTTTGTCTTGGTCCCAATTCAATACTAAACAAGTTCGAACTAATTGACTACTTGTATCCGAAATTCCCCGAATTTGATTGCCGTTGTCATCAAAGATATAATTACGACCTTTACCACAAAGGTGTACTACTCAACCGCAAGTAACACTCGAGTGGGAGGACAATATAAAGCTCAGCCATGAGTAAACTTGAGCGGGGAGCGTAAGTGCGGGAATGCACATAATCTACTCGGCCACGAGTAAACTCAAGCGGGAGGATAATATATGGCTCAGTCGCGAGTAAACTCGAGCGGGGAGCATCTCGTGGTCGGGCCGTCCGATTGATGCGTAGGATATCTAGGCTTTGATCTGCTTCCTTGAACCTGCTTAAGAACACGAAATCACCTTAGTGGGAGTGTAAGGCTTGGCCTCGTGAAATCACTCCGGCGTGAGAGTAAGTATCGTGTGAGAGTCAAAAAATAATTTGGCAGAGGTTCTAGGCTTAAGAAAGTGTGTGTACCTTGTTTCGGGTTTATGGATTGGTATTTATAGGCCTCCATGACCTAAAATCCTTGTGGGATTCGGTTTCCATAGATACCTAGCAAGTTTAGGAGGAAACCCCTAAATTGTAGGCGTGACATGCGGCTGGCCGCGAGTATATAGGAGTAGATAAGGTAAGCGTCCTGCTCGGATAAGGAAACCTTTGACCTGTCTTGGAGAGAAAGTTTATGAGGTTTCCTGTTCGATGCTTGCCCGGGCGAGCAAGGCTTTGCCCGGCTGTATGATATAGATTTGGTAAAGTATGAATCCCGGCCATGACCCCTGGTCGGGCAGGCAAGGCCCTTGCTCGACTAGATTTAGACGAGAGTTATAATGTTCTCTGCTCGATACCCTACTAGCTCTGCCCGCTAAGTCGGTAGGTCCCACGATAGTTGAGGTCGTGCCTGGCACAATGGCACGTGATGGTCACTTGTGCTTTGCTCGTGACCGGGTTTGGACCGAGCACATCAATAATAACAACAACAACAACAACAACAACAACAACAACAACAACAACAACAACAACAACAACAACAACAACAACAACAACAACAACAACAACAACAACAACAACAACAACAACAACAACAACAACAACAACAACAACAACAACAATAACAACAACAACAACAACAACAACAACAACAACAACAACAACAACAACAACAACAACAACAACAACAACAATAACAACAACAACAACAACAACAATCATAGCGGTAGCATCAACACTTTTACTATTATTATATTTTGACAATCACTACTACTGCAAAGTTAAATTTTTTGAAATTTTTTAAAGAAAAGATTTAAATTAGATTTTATGAATAGAAGATTTTTTTGTTCTTTTCGACGTGATTTTTTAAAAGAGACTTTTGGTATTATTTTTCAATAATAACAATATTGACATAAATTATTCTTATATTTCCTAAATTATTGTCCTACAAATTACGAATTTTATGAATTAAAAAAATACATGTTAAGTTTTCAATTTGAAAAATATCAAATTCGATTAAAAAAACCAACTAGATTAATAATAATTTAGGAACAAATGGAGTTAAAAATGATAATAATTACTACACTGTATTATTATTATTATTATTATTATTATTATTATTATTATCATCATTTACTATTATTATTATATAAAATACAATCTTTTCATCATTGACATTATTGAAAAGAAAATAAGATTTCATCTAAAACGAAAACTTTTATTCTAATAACGTTAGTAGAAACGTTAACTTTTGGATTTTTTTTGTATTAAAAGTCTAACTTTGAGACTTTTTAGATAGAAGAATTATTTTAAAGACTTTTTGGACATGAAATTTTTTTAATAGGACTTTATGATATTTTTCCCTAAAAATAATAAGTGAATCAACATTCAAAAGATAACAAAATCATGAGAAAATATTTAATGGTTTTGACAAGTCTATGGTGCACCGTGCACCACGATCAATAATAGGCAGCAACATATTATTGTGCCAAAATAGACCCCACATTTTACTCTACTTTGGTACAAGTGGCTATTAGTCGTGCATAATATGTAGACATGCCACGTGGTATTTTGGGACAATTAAATATTTCTTGCAAAATTATATGGAAGAAGTTGTTTATATGACCCTATTACTACGTACTATATTTAAGCTGTAAGCAAACAATACACATCCTCCGAAGTCCGATCATAGCTCTAAAAGTGAGAAAATATGTTATCTAAACATGGGTTCCTAGCTCAAGTCCATCTTCCTTGACTCGACCATCTTTATTTCTATGCATTTGAATGGGCTTTAAAGTGTAGAATTTCGCACAAAGCAAGTAGTAGCCCAAATTAAGCAATTGCAACAATGTGATCAACCAGTAAAAATACTCCAACTTCCCCTTGTTAAGATTATCATCCGGAAGCCAATTCGATCCGTTAGGCCCTTGGCTGAACTTGTGCACCATTGTAACCATAAGGGTACTGAAGTAATTTCCAGCAGCGATCGCCATCCAAAACAAAGCCATTGCAGTGCTCTTCATGCTCTCGGGCGACTGGTCGTAGAAAAACTCAAGGTGCCCGATTGACATAAATGCCTCAGCTACCCCATGAAGGCAATACTGTGGCACTAACCAAAACACTGGAATGGGAATGATTTCATGGGGCTTATTAGTGAGACCATGAGAAAAAGCAGCATTTTTTCGCTTTATTTCAATGAAACCGGCAATGAGAGTCGCTAGAATAGAAACACTGAAGCCAATTCCCATTCGGCTAAGGAAGGAGATTCCTCGATCTAGCCCTGTAAATTTACGGGCCACCGGGACGAATACACGGTCGTAGAAAACAATTGTGGTTAGCATGGAGGTTAAGGTGAAAACTGTCATTGAACCAGCTGGGATTTGGAAGGATTTTGTGAGGTGTCTGTTCATTGTTTTGGCTTGTTGAAGAGAGAAAGTGTTTTGTTGAGCATATGCCGTGATGAGGAGAATTCCAGCAGCCCATATTGGGCCCATTCTAATTAATGATTTTAGCTCCTCGACTCGATGGACCGTGTTTAACCTCCATGGGTTGGGCTTTGATGAATATTTTGGGTTGTCCTCTTCAGTCATAATGGCTGCCTTGTCCAAGAATCTGCAGTTTTATACAAATTGAGCATGATAAGTCAAAAATGAAAACCCGACATTGGAACCCAACCAATAATTCATGACAAAGCGCATGATTAGACTATGTAGACTCACGCTATTGGGATTGCAAAAGAAACTTTCTTAAATCCAAAGAAAGTAGGAATGGAAGCTGAACTTGAAACATGGTGCTACTTTACACATTACCATGATCAAGATAAGAGATATCCACAACAGATTTTATGCTCCCATTGCAAGATTATGGGCGAGATGACCTAATAAAGATCTATATATATATAACAGATTATGAGCGGGATGACCTAATAAAAGCTGTATAACACAAGTCACATATTTCTGTGTAATGCTCCGAGCCTGAGAGTCTGACCAATAAGCACTAGCCCATGCACAACAACTCACATATCTAACACCCTAAGTTTGAAAGGCTGGCTCTCCTAATGCTCATTGCTCACTCAAATCATGCAGTGGGCCACTAAGCATTAATATGGGTGAGATGACCTAATGAAGAGATATATAACAGGTTATGGGGTGATCAGTGATGTCCTAGTAAAGAGCTATATAATAGATTATGGGCGGGATGTTCTATTTATAACCCAACCCACATATCTCAGTGTAATTCCCCAAACATGAAAGACTGACCCATGAACTGGCCCACTCAAGCTCATGCACTACAACTACACGTATCTTAATGCAACGCCTCAAGCTTGGAAGGTTGCCCGTGCGCTGCTGTGCATTGGGGCGCCACTAAGCAATCTAGCCAAGTGGGTTCACTACAACTCACCCAAAAGAGTTATATAATAGATTATGGATATGATTCAAAAGAGGTAACATATGTCACCGTAACGTGTAACGCCCAGTTAAGTGAGCTCACCACAAATCTATCCAAAAATCTTAGAATATTTTAGTGCGTAGTGGTTATAGGTAACCATTTATAAGACACACCATCCCTCTCACATTTAATTCACGTGGATTGGGGATATTACACTTAGCATTGATTTACGTAAGCTATGGTTTTACTTTGCCTAAATTTGTTGACGGGTCTCCACGGTAGTTTTAGGAGCATAAGTTAGTTATCCGTAATCATGGAAGCATTTTACCTTGGTTAAAAAAGAAAAAAAAACTATATGAATATGACCGAATCGTTTGTTATTATCATCCAAAAAGCAGCCATGCTTGAACCAAATTAAAAGCTATCTACTTTCAGTCTTTCACCACACAACACACACCACCAAAGAACAAAAGAGTGATGATGTATAGTGCATTGGAGGGTGGACCACGTACATGATACATGCATACCATGTGTCAGTTGTTACATCTGCACCACCACCCCCACCAGATGATGATATTTTGTGCTCATCAAGTTTGGCACCTAGTTACTCCATCAATTACACTTCATTTAGTTTACAAGGTGACTTTTCAAAATCTAACACGGAAACGTATCGTGAACTTTTTACCCGAAACGAAGGGAGTAAAAATTAAAAAGATTTAATCTCTATTAAAATTGAGGTGTTTCTAGTAAAAAAGAAAGAAAGAAAGAAAGAGATACCTCATTTGTTTAGTATGAATAAGCTTCCCAGCAAGAGAAATAGATTCATCAATCTCATCATTTTCATAGAGCAACTTGGGATCAGAAACCATTGGTAAATTTCTCTTCCTATAGGCAGCCACACAAACTTGTATCAATCGAGTAAACGGGCTACCCACAGGATCCAAATTCCGGTATAACGGGTACCCAAATACGAAAGCAATAACTGAAAGAGCCATTGCTATAGTTGGTACCCCAAGCCCCCATCCCCATCCAACATAATCTTGAATATAAACAACCACCGTCACTGCCACAAGCATAGCTCCTCCCATGCAAAAGTAATACCAATTGAAGAATTTCCATGTTTTTGCTTTTTGGGTAGGATCCGTTTCATCAAATTGGTCTGCCCCGAATGCTACCACACAGGGTCGGATACCGCCTGACCCGAAGGCAGTTAAGAGGAGAGCAACGTAAAGGATTGCAAGTTGACCCGAATTGGCTTCTTGGCATACATCGCCTTGACATGGTGGCGGCCTTAGTTTTGGTAGTATTGCTGATAATGTTAAGATTATCATTCCCTGTCAAACAAGAATTGTAACCAAAAAAATTAGAGAACTCGTCACATTTTATAATACTCCCTCCCAAATTTATGGTTCTAATTGACTCGACGCACGGATTAAAAAAAAATTTGACTTGATTATTTATATTAGTTTACTATGTAGTTTCCTTTAAAGCCTATGTGTATCTGACCTATAATTAAAATATAATAAAAAATAATGGTATAATGATAAAAGTGATGTTCTAAAAAGGTAAGTTTCAAACTAAATAATTATTTTGGGACAGACGAAAAATGAAAGAAGTACGATAATTTAGAGATGAAGGGATTATAAATTAACTCAATATCCTCCATGCCTCAAATAAATGTTTAATTTTATTGATTACATAAACTAAAATAAATATTTATTTTGAAATGGAGATAGAAAATTAAATGTTAAATGAAATTGAATAAAATGAACTTACTCAATACTATAAATATAAGAAAATTTTTACCCCCTCCGTTTCGGGCAAAGAGTCTACTATTCTATTTTTAGATATTTCATTTAAATAATGAACTTTCAAAAATTAAAACATAAAAGTGTCATTTTATTATTAATAAACTATTAAATGTAGGGGTGTAAGTGGTTCAGTTTGGTTTGGTTTATGCCAAAACCACAAACCGAACTTCCCTATTGGTTACAAAAATCTCAAACCGAACCAAACCATTCGATTTGGTTTGGTTTGGTTCGGTTTTGTGGTTTATATAAATTATTTTTAATGAAATCAACTAACATTAAAAATAACAATAAAAATAAGATTTTAATTTGGAATCAACATTAAAATTAGGAAATAACCTACTAACAACAAATTATCGTAAAAAAAACAATACAAATTCTAAAATAAACACAAACAATGGAAGAAATAATAATTCTCCAATAATCAAGATTTTGTTTTGTTTATTATGTGTCTATATATGAATAAATCAAAGGGCTAGATTATCTATATTAGATGATCTAAATGTTCAAAATAATTAATAAATGTAATATAATATATATTTTATAATAAATAAATAAAAATATATAGGTTGATTTGGTTTAATACCAAAAACCGTGAACGAAACCAAACCGGGTGGTTTTCCAAAATTTGAAACCGAAACCAAATCGTTTTTTTTTTATCAAAACCGAATCAAACCGACTAATTTGGTTTGGTTTGGTTCGGTTCCATAGTTCGGTGGTTTCGATTTACACCCTTAATTAAATGTGTCATTTTCTTAAAAAAAATTGATTTTAAAACAAGAACTCTTTGTCCGTAATGGAGAAATATTTTCGCAATTATTGTTGTAATATATTGGTGTTGTGTATAGAAACGGGTCCGCTTACTATCATCGACCCGCACTGTTATCTTTGTTAGGTCTTGAACAGTTGAACTAGACCTCTTGTTTAAACCATATACTCCATCCGATTCCGGTAAAAAATCTACTTTTTTATTTTGAGATGTTTTACTTAAAAAGTCCATTTTAAAAAATTAGTGTATAAATATATTATTTTATTATTAATGAATTACTAAAAATGATATTTTTTTTAAAAAATTTGATTTTCAAACACTCTTTACTTGAAATAAGAGGGAGTACCATGCAATTTTTGCACTCTTTGATTGGATTTGGGGTGTTTAGCCTTGTGATTAGTAAGCTTTAATTTTAGCGAGAGAACTTTTCTAGTTATACTCAGCTATAATTATAACAAAGATAATGTTTGTACCTTCAAAATTAACCATTAAATGCATCTAAATATAAATATCAAAGAAAATTTAATCATGAGAAAATGGCCATCAGAGAGAGAGAGAGAGAGAGAGAGAGAGAGAGGTGTGTCTTACGATTTGGTAAATAAGGGAAGCAACGGTGATGGTCCAAAAGCGACCGGCGAAAGAATCGGCGAGGAAAGCACCAAGCAAAGGAGTCAAGCTAGCAGTACCACTAAAGTTTGTGATAGTATTAGCAGCTTTAGTCAATGGCATATGAAGCTGTGTTGTTAAGTAGCTTATCATATTTGTTGCAAAACCCACCACTGCCAACTTCTCACACACCTCATTTGCTTCAATACATCAACACACAAAATAATTATTTATAATTAAACAAATTAAATAAAATCCTAAATTTAATTAGCTAAGAAATAAATGGGCTTACCAAAGATGAAGGGCATAGTGATCATTCCACCCTTAATCTTGTCAACATGGCTGTTGTTTTTGATTGCTTTCTTCTCCATATCTTCCATCTTTCAAGTAGGTTTTGCTTGTGGGGTGCTTCAACTTGCAATCCAAATCCTCGTATATATAGGCTGCATGAATATTTAACACACGTAAGTGATAGTCCATTCATTCTGAGAAAAGAGTTTAATATTTTATTTTGAATATTTCACTTAAAAAATTTACTTTAAAAAATTTAGTTATAAAAGTGTCGTTTTATTATTAATGAGCTACTAAAAATGTAATTTTTTTTAAAAAAATTAACTTTTAAACAAAGACTCTTTACCGAAACGAAAGGAGTATAAATGTAACTTTTCTTTTTATTATACTATATTATATATTATTGTGGTCACAAATTAGTCGGATTATTATGATTGGCTTAAGTCACCAAGTGTAAAAGTTTTTGTGTTCAAATTTAAAAGTTGAAGGCAAACTTCGAAATAGTCCCTACACTTATCTTTATTTACATATTTAGTCCATTGACACTTGTAATCAGATCTGGTTCTATCCCATGTCCCCACTATGTTTCCCGTTAAATTATTACGTGACCGACACATATTTTTATTTCTTGCACCGAATGATTAATTTTTCAAAGATATTTTTTTTTTGTAAAATCATATATATTACATTTTACTCCCTCCGTTTCATGCGAAAAGTCTATTATATTATTTTTGTATGTTTCACTCTAATAGTCTACTTTCAAATATTATGCTTACAATTTCTATAACATTTCATCTTTACCCTCCACTTGTGTTGTAACTTGTAAGTACATTATTTGTGATTAACTATTTTTGTAATTATAATTAACTTTAATGAGATTAATATCTCTCAATAATTAGTCTTTTCAAATGAGAACTTTTTGGGTGGAAAGGAGGGAGTATTTTTTTTTGTTCTCTCTTCCCTATCATATTTTCTTTACTTAAGAGATTAATGACCAAATATAAATTTTATTACATTATTTAATTTTTGGTGCTAAATAACTAAAATTTGGTATTTCATTTACTCCCTTTGTTCCTAAATAATTGTCCCGCTTTCTTAATTTTTTCGTTCATTTCAAAATAATTGTCTTGTTTCTACACTTTCCTTTTTAGGAAAATAATTTTACCACTTTACATTTTTTTCCTAGTTTAATTATGACCACATGCACACGAGTTTTAAAGAAAATTTAAAATACACATCATTATACCAATATTTATAATAAAATCAATTAACTTTTCTTAAACAGTGTGTCATATCACATATGAAAATTATTTAGGAATAGAGGAAGCATTTTTTATTTGATGAGAAAGAAAGGGAGAGAACATATATCAATGACATTTAGGATTAAAAGATGGTTAAATGAATTTTCATAGTCATATAGGTTCCCTCTCAAATAAAGAAGAAAGAAATTAAAATTATCCTAAGTCAATTTATCTAAGATAGATAACTTGTGCAAAAATAAATTTTTTTTCTTAATCTTTACGAGAAAATGATTTATATTTTTGAATTTTCTTCAAGTGAAGTTAATATTAAGAGAAAGAGGGAAGAAAATAACAAAATTTAATAAGTTAAATGGATTTTAGTCATACATGTTTAGAAGAAAAAGATAATAATTTTCTTTAAAATCTAAACTTGTGCTAGTTAGTCACATAACTATTTAACGGAAAACCTAACAAAAAGATGGATGAAAGGACAAAAATTGATTAAAACCACAATAACAAAAGGATGGATGTGTGTCAGCTTAAAGTTTCTGAAATGCGACTCGTATTTGATAACCTATTATTGTTTGTTTAACGACATGTACTATATAAGAACAAAAGTAGTACTTCCTCCGTTCCTAAATAATCGTTCTAGTTGATCCGGCGCACAGCTTAAGAAAAGACAACTGACTTGATTATTTATATTGGTTTAATGTGCAGTTTCCTTTAAAGCCCATGTATATGTGGCTTATAATTAAAGTAGGGTGAAAAAGTAAGGGTAAAATAGTAAAAGTGACGTTCTAAAAAGATAAATTTCAAACTGGATAATTATTTTGGGATGGACGAAAAAGGAAAAGAAGACGATAATTTAGGGACGGAGGAGTAATTTGTAATTTTCAGTTTTGATAAATGATCCTGATCCAATGCTATATTGATGAAAACCAAGGGGCTGGGGATGGGCTGGATTTTTTGTCAGAAACAGAAACAGAAACAAAAAAGGCATGCCAGATGTGCACTTCTGTCAGTTCCCTATAGCTATTGTCTTCTGCTTACCACCTCACAGTTCTTAACCGTGGTCCAGTTCTATCATTGCAAAGTCTTGGTCAACCAAATCTATTGTTCACATTCGCCTTTAACATGTGGTTCCATGAAATATATCATTATAATTTAATCATTTAATTTAGAATTAAATAATAATTTGGTTCCTGGACATGTCGAAAATAAATGTTTTAGTTTTCGGACAAAAAAACAATAGAATTTGGTCCCTGGACATATATTTTCGGACCAATTTGCCCCTTCCCAGGGACCAAATTCTAACAGTGGGAGGGAGCAAATTGGTCCAAAAATACATGTTCAAGGACCAAATTCTATTGTTTTTTTGTCCGGAGACCAAAATATTGATTTTCGACACGTCCAGGGATCAAACATTATATTAATCCTTTAATTTATAGTGATCAAACTGAAAATTTTAGAAGCTCATGATGCAGGGATCAAATAATTGACCTTCTTGAATCTAAATTTCTTTATAATAGAAGTACATTAGTTATGTTTCCCAAGCCCGAAAAAACAATAAAATGACATAGAAAGAGTTTTCTTTTTTTTTTTTGCAAACGATCAAGGTATTTTCTTCGTGTTCTCACATGAGAATTTTGTGAGAGTTCGTTGCATATACGAAGTTCACGGTCAAAATAAAGTCTATACCAAGTATTAAACCACTTACTTGGGTTATTGAAAATAAAAAAACACTTAGTTGGATAATTTTTGATTTCCACATTCCTAATTTACAAGAAAACAATTGAATTATGGGTGATTCAGTGATTTGGAAACTTGTTACCATCACTTTTTCATTCGGGGTTTTAAATATGATTCTTGTGTAGCTTGTCAAAAAGTTGAACAACTTAAATATGTTTTAGTTCATGGATCTGTAAATCACTACTACCTAAACATGTGGGTGGGAAACAATTCACTTTTAAGTTGTTAAGTTGGCGATTTGGAATTGCTTTCGTTTTAAAATAAGTGTTTTTTTTATTGATTTAGTTTTAAAAAAATGAGTGATTTTATGTAATTTTCCTTTAGTATCCCTAAAATACTCCTTAATGATCTTAAATCAATAGAGCCCACTTCTTTTTTTAATGAGGGCCATATTGATAGTTTGTTCAATTATTTTTCTAAATATAAAAAATAATTATTATTTCTAAACGTTCAAAATAATAAATAATAATAAAAAACACCCGGGAGTTGAAATTTCAAGGATATTGTCCAAAGTCTTAATGGTGTATAAGACTTTAAAAGAGTTGGACCTAAAAAAAACTTTGAGTAATGCTATGAATATTTAAAAAGTAGCAAATTTTTTGCACCAAATAAAGTGTTACCACATCAATTTTGATTTTTTATTTTTTTGTACCACATCAGGTAATACCACGTTTAGTGTTTTCGTTGATACTCTTAAGGTATCCATAACATTATTCAGATTTTAAGAAGCTATGCGGTGTTGGTGGGTTTATCAATTATTCTCTCCATTTCAGATAAATGTTATTACTTTCTATGTTGAGATATCCCAACTAATGTTTCTAAAGATTTTTGATATACAAATTTTTCTACCATTCTTTCTAATATACCCATTCATTTAATACTATCAACTAGGAAAATTAAATAATCAAATACTCATTACGTTTTCAAATAATCATCCTCCTTGACCCAAAGCACCATTTAAAAAAAAATTGACTGTATTATAAATATTGGTATAATGTGTAGTTTCCTTTAAAGCCCTTGAGCATGTGACCATAATTAAAATAGGTAGGAAAAGTATAGGTAAAGTGGTAAAAGTATTTTCCTATTTTTTTTAAATAAAACAATTATTTTAGAACGGACAAAAAAAATAAAATAACGACAATTATTTAGAAATTGAGGGAGTAATTTTTGGTAACCGTCCTCATGAACAACAACATAATAATTACCAAGTATTTTCTATTTTTAAAATTTTTAATTAATAAAATTCTTGGTTAGAGTCGTGTTACATAATAAAAAACTAATATCATAATTTTTTTGTCAACCTAATTTTGAAAAAAACATGTGATTTTTTCTTATTGAAATAAAAAAATTAAAATTTGATTTAAATAAAATATATAATTGTGAGAAATAAGTCCAACAGTAAAGTCTTATTTTCATCTCATATGTAAAATCTTGATACCTTTTTCCTATCAATAACATTTGATTCTAAATACTAATTCTGAATTGATTAAAATAGATAATCAATTCATTGCCCATCAATATTGTTATGATTTAAATTTTAATTTGGTCACCCTACTTTCAGCCAAAATTCATTAAGTTCACTTTACTTTTTTTCCCCTCAATTTAATGACTCTACTTTCACATAATTAGCACGTTCATTACATCATCCATATATTTGGATGAAAAGTTTAATTTTTTTAGGAAAATAAAAAATACCCTTACTAAATTTGGGGATTTTGAGGGTCTCCTTCTCCTCTCAAACATAATTTCTTATTGTGTGACTTGAATTTATCAAAACACCTTTCAAAGGTAAGGGGTATTATTGTCTTTTTAAAGATTTCCATCAAACTTAACTAACGGAAATGCCTCTAGTGATCTTATTGACTTTCGAAATCAAGTAGAGTGATTAAATTAAGGAAAAAAAAAGTAGAGTGAGCTTAATGATTTTTGGCCGAAAATAGGATGACCAAATTGAGATTTAAACCTATTGTTATTATTGAATTTATTTTTATAAGAAATGGCGTTAAATTGAATAAGTCTTTTATTATAGTTATCATGTATTACATATTATCTAAAATTTTGGTAGATAAAATACTTTAATAAATTAATTTTTTATATAATGAAACATAAAACGAGTTATAAGCATAATAAAAAAAATATATATTAAGAAATAGTAAAATAA
Organism: Codonopsis lanceolata; assembly: GCA_013146195.2. Taxonomy (NCBI): domain Eukaryota; kingdom Viridiplantae; phylum Streptophyta; class Magnoliopsida; order Asterales; family Campanulaceae; genus Codonopsis; species Codonopsis lanceolata. Next base: position 47,340 of record JABEVN020000067.1, read on the forward strand.
AGAAAAATTATCTTGTTCGTTGACATGTTAAGAATTAAAAAATACAGTAATAAATAAGAAATATATTACTCAACTTCAAATGATAAGTAATTAATTAAGGGACATGAGTTTTGTCCAAACATACATTAGTTTAAAATAATAATTAATAATGTAGTATATAAGTAAAAAAAATGTAATGAAAATAGTATTCTCACAAGATATTTCAAACTTTGATTCTTTGAAATTACAACTTGAGAACGTTTATAGCTTGTAATAAGTGTTTCTTTTTCTAAACGTTATAGAAGTTAATTTTTACGCAATTTTAGTTTTACAGCATATACTGATATACATGTATACTTGAAGTTCATTGCAAGTACAAAATGAAATACGATAGACCTTACTGGTGAATTTAAATATTTTAAGGCATATTCCCACATCATGCCCAATTGATTGAATGAATGAATGAATGATGCCTGGAGGAGCGTGAAGTTATATTTCAATTTTCAATATAAAGCAAATTTCACCGCATGGAGATTTGGGGAGGGAGGGGGTGGGGTGGTGGGCAAAATCTAGCTTAGGATTTTATCTTCTAATCCCTTCGTCCCTAAATAATCGCTCTCATTGATCCACAGTTTAAAGAAAAACAATCGACTCGATTATTTATATCGTTTAACGTGTAGCTTCCTTTAAAGTTCATATGTAATGTCATAATTAAAGTAGAGTGAAAAAGTAAGGATAAAGTGATAAAAATGATGTTCTAAAAAGGTAAGTTTCAAAATAGATAATTATTTTGGGACCGATGAAAAAAGAAAGGAGGACGATAATTTAGGAACGGAGGTAGTATCTTCTAGCTAGGGTTTTTATTTTATTTGGGTATATTTTAAATTTCCTTCTAGAAGAAAAAAATTCTATATAGCATTTGATTAGGTTTTCGTAAGGTGAGTTAAACGCATGTAAGCATCTATAATAATTTGGTGAAAAAGTTCTACCGTCTCACTAAAATATAGTGTAATTTTTATACCAAATATCTTTTGCCGTCTTTATTAATCTATTTCAAATTTTATACTAAAAAAATATTCTTTATTATGGAGCAACTTTAAAGAAATTTGCACAAAAATAAAATAAAATACTCTCTCAGTCTCAAAATTATTGTCATATTTGACTCGACACACAGATTAAGAAAAAGCAATTGATTTGATTATAAATATTGAAATAGTGTGTGATTTTCTTTAAAATATATGAATATGTGGTCCACAATTAAAGTAAGAAAAAAAAATAAGAGTAAAGTGATAAAAGTTATATATTTTTTTAAAACCTTTTAAATAAGATAATTATTTTGAGATAAAATAAAAAAAAAGACGATAATTTTGAAAGGAAGAGAGTAAGTAAAAGGATAGGGCAGCCTACCTATGTGCGAAAAACTGGGCCTTTAAAACGAAGCAAAAGATGGGGCAACCGTTGGACGGCGATTTTGCTTCTTGGAGATGATCTAGTAGATGTAGATCACATCACTTTATAGAAGAGAAAGTTGTTGTCAACGTCACCTTCACCTTCCAATTGAAAAGAATTCATTCAACAGATCTTACTTAAGACTTGACAATTACTTTCTCTTAAGTTGCTTAACAACAACAAACCATGTGAACACACTCACTCTCTCCATCTTTTTGGTGGGACATATGATTTAACTTAACTTAATATTGTATGTCGTAATTTCACACGAAATTAGATTTTTTTATAAAGAATCTATTTTCGTGATATCGAACAATTAAATCTACTTTCCTAGCCGTTCAAAGAATTTTGAAAATTTATATTTAAAACATAAATTTTCATAATCCAAATAAACATAAAAATGCTAAATTTTAAAGTTACTACGTATATATTCAATTTACTTTGCTATCTCCCAAATGAATAAACATAAGTTCATGCAACATTCGAATTCAAAGTGAAACTAGGCCAACTTTTCTATTAATTGAAAGTATTTTTAATTTCGTGTCGCACCCAATCAAATGACCAGTTCAATTGTCACAAACGATAATGCCTCATCCCTCGGTAAAGGATACTATTTCCAACTTAATTATTCAATAATTCTAATACTAAAATTCGTAATAATCTTACAAACTTTAGTTCGTAACATCATCTGTTTATAAATAATTAAGTTAATTATGTTTTTCTTAATTAATGCATCAGATGAAACAAGATTATATTTTTGAAAATGATTAAATAATTATGGAAATTTAGGAAGGGCATTAGGATTTGGGACTGAACAAATGCCTTTGGCCTTATCTAGTCGAAAGGTAGGGAGAGATAAGAGCAATAAGTCAAATAAGGAGGCGAGGCCTGATCGATATTCGATACAGCTTGGCAAGTGTACAAACTCAGCCAATTAAACCAGGGCCTTGTGCTTGTTAGCGGTTAGCCTCTGCCTCTAGGCTCTTAGAGAAATCGGTCGGCTGATGACATAACCACGTGTCCTCGAGGGGAAGAACTACTCGCCCCCCGCCAGGGGCGCCAAATCTGCTGTCCCCAATTCCTATCCCATTACCTGTCACACCAATCCATGGCTGCCACGTGTTTAATTAGTTTTTACCCTGTTTAAGCCTCTTATTCCTTCCGTCAGCCTCTTCCGTTCCGTTAGACTCCTCATTCCGTTAAATCAGTTAGGGTAAAAAAAACCTGTTCATCTGTTCACGCAAAAAACCTGTCTAGCGCTTGCGAAGAAAACTAAGTTGGAAGACAAGCCTCTTAACCCTTCAGTCATCCCAAAATCAGTCTTGCTCTCTCACGAATTCGTCATGCTCTGTCTCGGAAACTGTTTATCTCTCTCTAGCCAAAATCAGTCGTGCAATTGAATTCCATGTGATTTCCTGCAAACTCTCTATCTTTCTCTACCCCTCCCTCCCCCCTCTCTGTAGGGTCGCCCCCAACCGAGTCTAATAAATTTCAGCCTCTCTAAGCTATGGACGTAAATAATACTTTCGATGGTAATCCTTCATCATGCCGTCGGTTGGACTTTAACATGGTTGGGGATTCCCCTAGAAACGAAGGTAGCTGTGATAAAATAATTGATTGTGCATCAAAAAATATTGAGGAGATAAATATTGAAAAAATTCACATGAAAATGTCGAAGGAAGATATTCCGCAGATTGGGATGGATTTTGAAACAGAAGAAGCTGCTCATATATTTTATAACGATTACGCAAAGAAAGCGGGTTTTGGTACTCGAGTAAGTAAAGCACACACAGACAGAAGTGGCAAGATATTAGATAGAATATTTTGTTGCAATCGTGAAGGTCATCGGGGCAAAGATAAGCGAGCTGCCAATGTAAAAGTTCATCGTTCTGAGACACGATGTGGTTGTCGAGCCATGTTGAAAGTTAACTGTCGGATGAATGGTAAGTATCAGGTAACTAATTTTGTTGCTGAGCATGTTCATTGTCTAACTACTCCAAGTAAGACTTATTTATATCGATCTCATCGAAAGATTGCTCCTGCTCAAGCAGCCGAAGCAAATATGGTTGATAGCTCGGGAATTCGTCCTAAGGAAGCTTTTGAATATATGTCGAGACAAGTTGGTGGACGTGAGAATCTTGGGTTTATTCCACTAGATTATAGGAATTATTTGAGATCTAAACGAACTGTGGAAATGAAGGTAGGTGATACTGGAGGTGTACTGGAATACTTGCAAAGAATGAAGACAGAGGATCCGAATTTCTTTTATGCGATACAAGTTGATGAGAATGACTTGATCACAAACATCTTTTGGGCGGATGCTATGATGATGACAGATTATTCTTGTTTTGGTGATGTGGTTTGCTTTGATACAACTTACAGAAAGCATAAAGACGGTCGCCCAATTGCATTATTTGTTGGGGTAAATCATCACAAGCAAACTACTATTTTTGGTGTTGCTTTGTTGTGTGATGAAACACACGAAACTTTTATATGGTTATTTTCCACCTTTGCGAAGGCTATGTCTGGAAAAAAAACCTAAGACTATTCTAACCGATCAAGGTTCAGGAATAGTTAAAGGATTAGCTTCAGAATGGCCTGAAGTGTTTCATCGTCTATGTATTTGGCATATATATCAGAATGCGGCCATGAGTCTGAGTGTTGTATTTGGAAGGTTTAAAGACTTTGCAAAAGATTTTAGTAGCTGCATATATGATTATGACGAAGAGGAGGAATTTATAGGAGCATGGAATGGGATGCTTCATAAATATAATCTCCATGAGAATGAATGGTTGAACCGTTTGTTCAAGATAAAAGAAAAATGGGCATTAGTTTATGGTCGACAAACTTTCGACATGACTACCACTCAAGTGAGAGTATGAACAAGTGTGATAAAAAGGTATGTTAGTTATAAGCATGACTTATTGCAATTTTTCCATCATTTTGAGAGATTAATTAATGACCGTCGGTGTGAAGAATCCACCGCGATTTTCGGAGTATAGTTCTATTCCATCTATTTCATTCCCTGTGGAAATTTTGAAGCATGCCGCGCGTGTACACATTAGAAGCATTCAAGTGGTTTCAAGGAGAATTGTGTAAGGCGCATGATTGCAAGGTATGCAATTGTTTAGATGAGTCTGGGACAATTGCCAAATATAATATTACTCCTTATGGTAAGAATTATCACCATATTGTCACATGTGATTTATCAGAAGGCACCATTTCATGTAGTTGTAAGAAGTTTGAATTCTCGGGAATGTTATGTTCACATGCATTGAAAGTTCTTAATTCGAAAAATGTGGTTAAGATTCCTGAGCAATACATATTAAAAAGGTGGACAAAAGGAGCAAAAAAAGGGATTGTGGTGACTAACTCTGAGAGTACTACAGTCGAAGGAGATCCAAAGGCAATGATGGTAATACGTTACAAAAATTTGTGTCGATTGTATACTCAGTTGGTAACTAGAGCTTCGGGAAATAAACGTTCATATGAAATTGCTAAATGTGGCATTGAGACTTTGATGGAACAAGTGGACTTGAGCTTGGATAAAGTGAATGAAAAGCCTCCTGAGCAACATCCAAAGACCCATGTTGATGATACTCTTGGTAATGGTAGCATTCCTAAAGTGAAAGGAATTAAACCAAAGCCGCTGGGTGCTAGTAAATCTAGCAAGAGGCCAAAAGGGGCTTTAGAGAGAGCCATTAGAAAGAATACGTCTAAAGGAAAAAATAAGCTTGCCTTTTGCAATAATAATATGGATTTTGTTTCTGATGTAGTTGAAGAAGATGAAGAATTGGGATTTAATCAGGTGTGTTTTCCAATCCTAATATAGCTTTCTGTTGTTTATTTAAATTAACTTTATAATGTGGATTTAAAAATGAAAATTGTCATCTAATTAATTTATTCATCTTCATAATAGTTACTTTAAAAATCCCTTAGTTGTTTATAATTTCTTTTTTTGTTAACTTCAGCCACAACATAGCGCCGTTGATAGATTCTATGTCCAAAGTTCCATGATTGGGTCTGTATCATCTCAATTACCACCCTCACTACATGGTGTTTCACCTCACTTTCCACCCTTAATACAGCCACCGTTCACACAGGTAATCTTTTCTCCGGTGATGATAAGATGCTTGTTCACTGTTTTGTTAAGTCACATTTTCATACATTAAACAACCCTTAATATTTCTTTTTGTGACAGGTCATTCAACCACAAATGTACCAAGATGATTACTTTGCCAGAAATCATCAACATGCTGCCACAAACATGTTAAGCATGCCACCACAAGGATACCAAGGATGGGCTGCTTTGAAAAGATCTAACCCAAATATGCGAAAGGAGTGAGAATTCAAGCAGCTTTTGACCGACAAGACTTGAGATATTTAACTTTTATAGCAAAACATGAGATGACATTGATTAATGTTTTGATTTGAACAATATAATTTATTGGTGTTCTTAAAGTTTTTGACTTCAAACGAGTTCATGAAGTGCTAATTTTGTTCAACGTTATTACATTGTGGCCTTTTAAAGATAATTTTACTGTATTTAGATACATTTTTGCTGCAATTAAGTTTTCATAAGCAACTAAAATTACAGTTTTGCTGCAATTTTGTTCAATGTTACTGCTTCAGGACATCTCTACTGTAGCTTACTGGAATTAAGTTTTCTTACTGATTTTCTAATTTTTAATTTTTGACTATGCATGGATTTTGTCGCTATTCTGTGCTTGTTTGTTAGCTCTATTGAGTTAATCATAGATAGTTTGATTGCTTTTATTTGTTAACAAAATCTTTAGCTGCAGCTGGATTGAATGCTTTGGCAGTTTGAGAGATGTTTCTGTGAAAGTTGAGGAGAGAGGAATGATAGTAAATTCGTTAGAAGTTCATAGTGAAGATTAAGTAGAGAAGGAACTAGTTTGATTTATCTTCTTTCCTTTTCCATCAAATGAATATTCCCAGACATTTCTGAATAAGTTTTCCTCATAAAATTACTTTTATCAGTATTAACTGTTAGATTTCATTTATTGTTGGTTAATACTGGGTAGGTGATTTGTGTATGGATATTAATGGGTCATGATATAGCAGGACAAGGAACAATTTGAATATGAAGGCTACAGAAGTGAGGCTTGGTCTCCGGAGATTGCACGCTTTGAATTCAGCTGCAGTTTCCGGAGATTGCACGTTGTAGTTTTTGTTGGAAGGTACAACGGTGTGTAGTTCTTCCCAGTTCTGGCTGGTTTTTTGCAGTGATGTAATAAAATGAGGATCTCCTTCCTAGCATATGGTTCATTGAAAGAGTGCAAAAGAGTTTCAGAATAAAATTGTAACTGAAATGATTATAAACAATTATATTCTGCTGCAATTAAAACGAGTAAACTGATATTGTTTCAGAGTAAACGAGTTTCAGAGTGCCAGTAAACTGCTATTAATGTAATTTATTGGTGTTTTTTAAGTTTTTGACTTCAAACGAGTTCACAAGGGCTAATTTTGTTTTACGTTATTTCTTTGTGGCCTTTTAGAGATAATTTTACTGTATTTACATACAGTTTTGCTGCAATAAAGTTTTCACAAGCAACTGAGAGTTACATCCGTGTTAATTTTGTTCAATTTTTTCAAGCAACTAAAAAACTGATAGTTTGCTGCAATTTTGTTCAAGTTTATTGCTTCAGGACATTTCTCTACAGCAGCGTACTGGGATTACTAAGTTTGATTGCAGGCTAGATGAACCAGTTATGTGGGGATTCAAAGTTTTCCTACTGCGGATGCTAAATTGAAAAGATGGGTACTAGCTGCTGAGAGAATTTACATCGAATTCTTTTGAACTGAATTCGTTGATCTTTTGTCGGGTGCACTGATCAATCCGGAATCGATGGATCAGTCCACGAAAGAGTAGTTGGTAGTTCCACAGGACTAGTAGAAGAGAAGAAGGGACTTTTGTATAGTTGATTATGAAGTAGAGATCGGGACTACTCCAAGCTACAGTTTTCACTGCCTTATAAGAGAGAGAGAAGCGAGCGTAAAGCCACTCGCTTAACTAAAGACAAGGAGCAAAAACCACTAATTCTTTGTGAAATGTTGGAGAGCAGCCAGCCTCTTCCCAGATGCTCTTCCTTTTGGCCAGTCTATTGACTGTCTCTCCGCTTTCTGCGCAGGAAATTACTTATAGTTAGTAGCGACACTGATACCTTATAACTACCAATTACCAGGCCTAAACCGGGGAGTCAGAACTAGTAACAGCTTTTATAAACGAAAAATCCAACTCAAAGTCGAACGCAGGAAACTAGTAACAAGGCTTACTGATATGCCATCATTACGTGTACGATCATTCTAAGAATGGTTCCTCCTCCAGCAGCCCTTAGAAGAGAGTAGGAATAATTAAACAATTATAGCTGGAGTAATTGGATGGCAATGATATTATTTCATTACAAGTATCATTGATTTTAAGCCACAAATGATCTCTTTCTCTATTGATTCTTACCAGACTGTACTCTCATTTCTTTTATGTATTAGTTTTAAGACTCATTTTTGTCCTTTCCAATTGTTCTTCCTAGTTGTGAAACTTCACTCATCTGAATATAAGGATATGTGTGTGTATGTGTGTGTGTGGATGTTGTTGTAGTTCAGTCAAGCTATGCCATAAAATCAGAAGGAGCAGTGTCATGGAATGTGTGCGTCTTGTTATGTCTTTTCTAGTTCCAGTATTATTGAGATAGATAATGGTTGGCGTGAAAATATACGTACAATAAGAAGCCATTACACTGCACAAAACAACGAGCGAAAATTCCCAATTTACTTGAACTGAAATTATCTTAACCAACTGAACTTTCTTTGTGATAAATAGCTTCTTAAGAATCATGGAGAAGAGCTTGAAAGAGGTTACTCAAAGTAAGTTAACTGTAGGAGTTTCCGAAGACCAGCTTATCTAACAAATAAAGTAAGCTTTTTATTGATCATCAATAAAATAAGTACAAAAACAGGTGGGGGGCTCGGCCTGACCACTAAATATACAAAGAGGCCTAGGGGGCATGCTCCTACCTCTAATAACTCAAAAAAGTAGACCAGCTTACCATTTGCATTATAGACCAGCTTATCTAGTTCCAGTATGTTTGAACATGTGCCATTTGCGTTTTCAACCAACCTTGCCCAACTGTTAGCATTCCCAAGACGTGCTAAGAGATTAAGATTTCTTCAAAAACCATTCTACACAACCACCATCATTGGAACACTCATCCAGTACAAGTAACAACACACTCATTGTTCCCTTTGTAGATTTGGATCACAAGCACTGAAAATTGCAGCAATCTTAACCACTTCCACAACTGTAATATCCAGCTACAAATGGTGACATTAGGAGAAGATAGGAAGTTAATACAATAGGCTTTGGTGCATTGATGATTAGAAAGAACAAGGCTTCCATATTGCCTGCAGAGCTACTGTCAATAAACTCGGCATAAGCCAGGCACTCCAAGAAAATTAGAAAACCAGAGACGGCACATGCTAATAACAAATACAGGAACACAACATCCCACACTTCAAAAACAATTAGGTAAAAGACATAAAACGAAATAATATACATTATAAATTGACCCTCCTCCTTTATCCGGGCTTGGGACCGGCTGTGTAATCACAGGCAGAGTTATCAATTGAAAAAGAAGTAAAAAATATATATATGTGCGTGTGTGTGTATGAAAATATATTGTATTAACAAAAACAAAACAAATGAATAAGGAGATATGCATTAGGGTGGAGTGTTTTACAGTGACAGGTATTGGGATAGGAAGAGGGGACAGCATATTCACCTTTTGTTCTTCTGCCAATATCAACATGCTTTCATCAGCCTTCTTCTGCTCAAAGATTGCCATTTCATTCTGCCAAGAAAATAAGTTGAAGAAGAGATAGATGTTACCATTTCTGCTAGCCCTATATGTTTTGACAAAATTTTACATGCTAATATTTGAATCCAATGAACAATTAAATACCTACATTTCTTAAAATAAAATGCAAGCGGCAAAAGCAGGATTGCGAGTACTAAAATCAGAAACAAAATTCACAAGGGTAGTTGTTCCAATCTGTGAGTCTAGCATTATCAGAAGAAACATGGCTTACACAGCAACTTAAAGAACCGTTGAGAAATCGCGGACCTTTGTATCCCCAAAATCAGACAAATCTGATAATTAAACTCTGTTATGACTACCATGCTGATGAATGATGATCAGGTTAATAATAGTAAAACTCAATAGTTGATATCCAATGAAAAGAACATAAAAGAATGAAAAAGTAAATACTGATGCAAAATAATAAAAACGAAAAATCAATCAATAAACATATTGTACTAGTAGTTAAACAGACCACCCACATTGATTAGCTCCTTACGAGCATCCTGCAACTCGTCATTAAGTTTCTGCTCTTTGATGATAAGAGCTTGACTTAGCAGAATGCATTAGCAAGTCTAGTTGCTTGGCGTTAAGTTGCTTTTCTAGTACGATAACTCTTAGAGCTCCTCTCACGCCCTCTTTCTCAAATTTCAATGCTTGCTTAATTTGCGTTAAATTACTTTTCTAATTCGATAACTTTCGTATAAAGCTTTTCCTGATGCCTCCGCAGTCAAGTTACACAGATGATTGATAATTAGTCTTATTCGTATAACTGAACTCTAGAAACATAGCTCAAGTTTTAGAGTTTAAGTCAATTTAAAACAAGAGATTGGGTATATAACCTCTTGATCTTCTGCCAGTCTCAATACATTTTCATAGGCCTTTCTTTGTTCCAATCTAGCTCTTGCATTCTAAAATAACAAAATACAAGCAGAAGATGGATACATTAGTAAAATTGCCTAAACCAATATAAACGAACGCAATTCTTGTATGAAAAGTCAAACAAAATAGCCTAACTTTACAGGTAAGAATGTTCAATACCCTTTTCTTCATCAAAGCAACTTTCCTTTCCTCGAATTCAATGTGAACCTCCCTGCGCTTTAATTCTTCATCACACTGCTGAAGTTCTTCGATCTGAGCTTCCAACTGCAACGAGAATCGTTGATGCTCCATGGAAATGCTTTCAAGGAGAACACGTGCATTCGGCTGCATCTTTCTGATCAGCAAACAAACACGAAAAATTAGTTTGCATGTGGAACTAGACATAAAAATCCTGAATTACTTATAAGTCTTTTTTAAAAAATTTATTTATAAGTTATACCTGTGTACTCTCGTACTGAGTAAGATATATATTTCGAAAAATAAATGAAATAACAACAGCTATCAAAAGATTAGCAATACTTTCAATCAGAGATACATCAATGGATTCATATGGGATTCAATTGCCCGACTGATTTTGCAGGAAATCATATGGGATTCAATTGCCCGACTGATTTTGCAGGAAATCATATGGGATTCAATTGCCCGACTGATTTTGGGTAGAGAGAGATAGAGAGTTTCCGAGAGAGAGCATGACGAATTCGTTCCATTTGAGCAGCATGGCAGACCAACAAGGGCGAGAGAGAGGGTGAGAGAGCAAGACGTGGTGGTTGCGTCGACTATTGATCGATAATCGACTTGTATACCGGCTTCAACTGTTAGACAAGTTTTTTCCCAAATTTTTTTTACCCTAACTGATTTAACGGAATGAAGAATTAGGAGTCTAACGGAAGAGGCTGACGGAAGGAATAAGAGGCTTAAACGGGGTAAAAACTAATTAAACACGTGGCAGCCATGGATTGGTGTGACAGGTAATGGGATAGGAATTGGGGACAGCAGATTTGGAGCCCCCGCGAGGTATGCTTCATAGACCGTACTCCCATCCACTCAGTTTTTTTTTTTTTTTTTTAATATTGATAAAATGTCTGATTTTCTTCGGTACCTTTAAATATGTGACCATAATTAAAGTAATTAGTATAAGTAAAAATAAAGTGATAAAAATATTTTCATAAAAATAAAACTTTTTTAAAAATATAATTATTTTAGAATAAAAAAAAAAAAGAAAACGATAATTTGAAACGTGAGTATTGTCTTTCTAAACATATTAAGAGACATCTTTATTTGCCAACTTAAAGAATCAAAGTTAGTGAATTCATAGAAGATTCACTCTAATTCGCGATCAAAGCGACAACTTGTCATACGTCACCAAAGAATTGTGTGATCTAATTTGGTTAAAAGTAATGGTAATATGAGAAAAAATAAGTATAAAGTAGTTACAATAAATTGGTTAAAAATCATAAATTTTAATTACATAACATGTTTCCTCAAAAAAAAAAGTAAAACAATTAATATTATTAAATAAAAACTACAAAATTAAGGGTTAATTTTGTAAAAATTCACAAGTATTATGAATAACGACATAGTCTTTCCATTGGTTAAATCACTTATTAATATATTGTTACAATTAGAGTTACACTAGAAGTAGAAGTACAGAAATCCTTTACAAGAAAGAAATCATAACAAGGAAAAAAAAGTGAGTCTTCTGTAAAACGGTTTTATGGATATTAATTCGTAAAACAAAGTCACATTATCTCACAGCTCAACCCACTTACATGCAGTAGGTCGGATAAGGAGGATCCGTTTTACAGAAAATGACCGTAAGATCGTCTTACCTAAGTTTTTACCAGAAAAGAACTTATACAAGGTAATTATCACTAAACATTAATTACAAACAAATAAAATAATAAATAAATGTTATTCTCTAATAAATTTGTTAGGACAAGTAAGACCAACAAACTAGGATGTTTAGCTTGGATTGCAAATTGAACAACAAAGTAAGGGGGAGTAGGGACTGACCTACTAAAATATTTTAAAGGTTAAGTTAATTACAACAAGGGATGAACTACTCTTTTTGTTTCGGATAAAGAGTTCACTATTTCATTTTGAGATGTTTCACTTAAAAAGTCTATTTTCAAAAATTAAAGCATAAAAGTGTCATTTTATTACTAATAAAGTACTAATAATGTCATTTTCTTAAAAAGTTTGACTTTCAAACGAAGACTCTTTATCCGAAACGGAGGGAGTAGATCGTAAGAGCATTTGGGTAGTTCATCAGGGGCTTGAACCGCTTACCATGGCACACCTCATAGAGCAGGTGAATACTTTTGTCTATGTCGGACTGTTGGAGTGTGGTGGTATCGCCCTAACCGCTATTCCCACGATCTAATACCTCAACCTGGAACGGCTCGAAGCCTAGCCAATGGTCCTTGGTCGGGTCGAGCTTTGGTCAATCATCACTTCTATACAATCTTTAACCGAAGGTTCTTGTCGGACTGATCAAGAATTAAGTCAATGTTGCTTGGGTCACGATGCCTATTCAAAATTATGACCGTACCATTAATCAATGATCATAGGTCCTACCAAGAGAATTGTGGAATATATCAGTTGATTCGATGATGCATATAATAAAAGTTTAATTCTCAATTTGATTACCCTACTATTGCAAAAAGTCTGCTAAGCTCACCATACTATATTTTTTCACTGTTTGGTAACTCTACTTTACAAAAAAGTATCAATATGATGTATGAAGTGGATGCCGTAAACGGAAGTCGTTGAAAAAACTGAAATACCCATAAATTTTGAAGTGAAGGATAGAGTTGTAATTTTTCAAACCGTAAGGGATGCTATAACAAATGTGATTGTTGAGTTTTACGACTGGGTCGCGCTATTGAAACCCCCCGTTCCTCCAAGTTGACCCCCCAAAATCAAAACTTTCTATTTTACCCTCCCCTATCTAAGTTGGCCCCCTTCCCACCCCCGCCTTCTCCTCTCCCCCACCTCATTGTCTCCTCCCTCCCCCCACCATCTGCCTCCTCCTCTCCCCACCTCTCTCCTCCCTCCCCCCATCTTCTTCCTCTTTCCATCACCACCTCCTCCCCTCCCCATCACAATACCCATTCCCTTCATAGCCTTATCCTCCCTCCATTCTTCCCCGTTTCGCCACCTTAAAAAAAATAATTCTAGGTTTGTTCGGCCCTGGTCGACCGAACAAACTTGTTCTGTTCGGCCATGGGTGACTGAACAACCTTGAATTGCTCAACCATGGGTGACCAAACAACCTTGTGTTGTTCGGCCACAAGGCTGTTCGGTCACCCATGGCCGAACAGAATAAGTTTGTTCGGTCGACCAGGGCCAAACAAACCTATAAATTAAATTTTTTTTAAAAGGGAGAAACGGGGAAGAATGGAGGTGTGAAAGGATGGTGAGTATAATATGATGGGGAGGAGGTGGTGATGGAACGGGAGGGAAGAAGTTGTGGATGGGGGAGGGAGGAGGGAGGAGGCAAGGAGGGGGAGAGGAGGAGACGCTGGGGGGGGAGGAAGGGGGGAGAGGAGGAGCGGTGAGGGGGAAGGGGGTCAACTTAGGTAGGGGGTAAAATAGGAAGTTTGGGTTTTGGGGGGTCAACTTGGAGGAACGAAGGGTCCCCCCTTTACGACTGAGATTGGTTTAACCATAAGGGTTGCTTTTGGAAAATTAAACATTTTACCAATGATAAGTCGATGATGAGGCTTATTGGGCTCTAGCAATGGTAGCAGCGATCACTTTGAGTTTTGTTTTTCGATAACAATTATTTTGAGATCTTCAACTGTGGCGACTTTGAATGGGAAAATTATTTTGAGTTCTACTTTTTTTTTTTTGCTACGACGGTTTAACCAATCACTGTGATTGGTTGTTAGAATACCATTTAACTTGGCTACCTCCATTTTTGTCGACAATCGTCATTTTTTTGGAGCAACCGCCATTTTTGTAGACGATTTAGGGCAAACAACTCTCTTCACTCCACCACTGCCCCATCACAGCAGCAACAACGCCGATCAACACCATTTTTGAAAAAAAAAAGGCAAACAACCTAAGATCTACAAAACCCAAGGTTTCGACAGAGAGAGAGAGAGAGAGAGGGGAGGGGGGGGGAAAGAAACGTTACTCGCCCAACCTAACTCCACCACCATCTTCGCTCCACGACTGCCCCATCACATGAGCAACAACGCCAGTTCATATTTCTTCATGACCAATCTCCACAAGCCAGTACCTACCTGCTGCCATTGTTCTCGCTTTTGCAACTGATCGAAAGGATCCTACTCTTTAGATCTACTAGGTTGTGGCAGAAAGATGACTTCTTCTTGAGTCTTAATGAACGATCTCTACTTTTTGAACTTAACCACTGCTAGTGATGCGAAATTATCTAGTTTTTCCCTCAAGTTGATGGAATCAACTTAGAGCAGCAACACACTTGATCGAATTCTCTCAAAAACAAAACAATATCACACACAAACAAGATAGTTGGCAGAATGGGTGAATATAATAGGCTCACCAGTTATATTTCACTCATCTTGTGTAAAGAAACCTTTATGTTTAACTTCCTAATCTTAAAGAAAGAAAAGACACGATAGTTGAACAAAACTTGTTCGTTTTCTATTGCTTTTTCTCAAATTGCAAAAACTGAAAATACATGAAAGAAAGCCCTATTTTATAATAGAAAAAAAAACCCTAATTCTTCTAGGAAACAAAAGTAAATCCTAATTTAACTAGGAAAACAATAACCTATACTACAGTCCTTGAAGGACTTCATTACAAACAAGAAATTAAAATAAACCCACGCTAAGAGAATCCTTCGTCCTTTAGGATTGAAGGAGTTGGCCTCTTTAGTATCCCTCGTACGGCTGCCCTTCCTTGTTGTCTCATGTAACCCGTCCCGTGCAAAACAATTCACTCCCACGTATGGATCTTCTTTCTAAGCAAGCAACCCAACAAGCTCACCTCTTACACCAAACCTGTCCAAACCGTGTCCTATGTTGTGATCCACTAGCTTGCCTTGAGCCCATGTACTAACAAGTTTTAATCTACCTTAGACCTCCTTAATAAATCATGTCACACAAGATCTCCCAAATAGTCCTAAGCCCGATTGCCTTCCTTGCATGTATGCACTTCCTTGGTCCAATCCACTCTCATTGTGTAGCATAGTCCCTAAAGCAACTCAAAACAGACCATGAGTGTCCTTTACCAAGTAACCCGACACCCTATTTTAACTTACCTTCTAGCTTAGGATAATTCTTTAAATATTTCACATTAGACTCCCCTTCATAAAAAAAGATTGTCCTAATTTCTTGAGCATTTCTCATGTCCTCATATGGTGCAAACTCAACAGCCCACGACTTTCCTTTGTTGTACCAAACTAACTTGTCTCGACATTGTTTTCTCCCCATATTAAGTCTTCTTCGCAGCCTTTTGGAATTAATTCAAGTCCCAACAATGTGGCACTAATCTTTGCTAACTTGAGTAACCCCCTTGCGAATGAACCCGTATCTACTCCTCTTTTTGCAGCCCCGGTTTTACGTGTCATAAACAAAATGAAGTTGTTTAAAAACTTCATCTATCACCCAGTTTCTTCCTTGCTAAATACCATAAGCTGCTTTGGCCTTAATCCAAAATTTCCACAAGGAAAATCCTGAGTTAATGCATTTATACCCGTGTTACTTGTATGGAATCCAATGTCTTGTTTTTGTAATTCACTTGCCTTGGCAGCCCCTAACCCGCTGCCCACTCTCTTATTTGCCCTACAACCGAGACCATTGTTGAAAACAACCCATTATTTTTGTTTTCTAAAATAGCCCCATGCTCCACGATCTTCCGCCTTTTAGAAAACAAACTTACCCTTTGTGACAATTGATGGGTGCCCCCTCTTGTGCCATTGCCAATGGTTTAATTTTGAATTTCTTTCATTCTTTCGTGAGGGTGTAAGTGTTCTCCCTCCCATCATGTATCACATATCAATCAAATTTCCATGGTCAGCCCAATAGAACGTGACATACATCCATAGGGACCACATCACATAGAATATCATCTTCATAATTCCCCATAGAAAACGAGATCAATGCTTGTCTATCCACTTTGACTTTCGAACTGTTGTTGAGCCAATGTAACTTGTATGTACAAGGATGAGCAATAGTAGGTACCTTAAGTTTGTTGATGAGAATGGTAGAGACTGTGTTGGTGCAACTCCTACCATCCTCAACCAAGCCGCATACCCTCTCTTGAACTAGACACTTAGTGTGGAAAATTTGCTCTCTAGATTTTTCGCCCAAAGTGGCGGGTTTTAAATGTAAAAACTTGCTCAATACTAGTGCATTCCCTTGTACCTCCTCGCATTCTTCTATGTTTTCTCCCTCTTCCTTACCCTCGTTTTTTTGTGTTGTAAGATCATCCTCTATTTATTAGATTTCATGCATAGTTAGCACCCTTTTGGTAGAACACTTGGATTGATAGTGCCCGTAGCCTTCGCACTTGAAACACTTAACTAAATCCTTGTTCCTCATGGGCGTCTTACCTTCATATTTCTCTACCAAACTACCATTGTCACCTTTTTCAACTTGTTCTTCCACTTTTGAGTTGGAAGTACTTGGAGTATTCTTAAAATTGACCCCTCCATTGGAGCCGCAACCCTAATAGCCTTGTTCTTCTTGATTTCTCTCTCAAACTTGATAGCCAATTTGCATATCTCTTCAAAAGTGAAACTTAGCTGAAGTTCCACCATGCTAGTCACTTCTGATTCAAGTCCACTCATGAACCTAGCATTTTTTTTGCTCAACTCTTTCTTGTACATCACACACAATCAAATCTCAAACTCTTCGATGTACTCACTTACGGTCCTTGCTTGAGTTGATGAAGAATGGTGAAATTATCTTGGAGGTAAGCGCTAGGTAAGAACCTACGATCAAGATATTTTTTAAACTTGTTCCATGATTCTATCTTCTCTTTCCCTTCACGTCTCCTTTGAGCTTTCAATTTTTTCAAACCAAATTGAAGCATACTTTGTAAGTTTCATAATAGATACCTTGAATCTATTTTGGTCACTGTAAACCTTGTAGTCAAAAACTCTTTTTGCTATTCGAATCCAATCGAGACACTTTTCATGATCCATGGAACCTTTAAATTCGGGAATATCAAGTTTTAACCCATGATCATTATCATCTTTACCTCTTCTTAGTTGAACACGTGGCTTTTCACTATCTTCATCGTCCGATTGGTTATTCTCCAAGGCCACTTGTCTTGGAGCTTGCAACCCTACCCAAAGATCTTCCAACAATTGTTGCAGCTCACGTAACTCGCGATCTCTTTTCATGTTGTCGCTTGATCTATAGTAATTCCCAACGGACATGCTTCCTCGTTAGCCATGATTGTTTCACGCATATGGATTCGCGAAAGCCTTCCTCTGATACCACTTAATGCAAAATAATCTAGCTTTTCCCTCAAGTTGGCGGAATCAACTTAGGGCAGCAACACACTTGGCCAAATTCTCTAAAAAACAAAACAATATCACTCATCTAACGTAAAGAAACCTTTGTGTTTAACTTCTAATCTTTAAGAAAGAAAAGACACGATAGTTGAACAAAACTTGTTCGTTTTCTATTACTTTTTCTCAAATTGGATAAACTGAAAATACATGAAAGAAAGCCCTATTTTATACTAGAAAACAACTAATTCTTCTACGAAACAAAAGTAAATCCTAATTTAACTAGGAAAGTAATAACCTATACTATAGACCTTGAAGGACTTTATTACAAGCAAGAACTTAAAATAAACCCTAGCTAAGAGAATCCTTCATCCTTTAGGATTGAAAGAGGCGACCTCTTTAGTATCCCTAGCACGGACTTCCCCTCCTTGTTTTCTCATCCAACCCGTGCCATGAAAAACAATTCACTCCCACATATGGATCTCCTTTCCAAACAAGCAACCCAACAAGCTCACCTCCTACACCAAACTTGTCCAAGCCGTGTCCTATGTTGTGACCCACTAGCTTGCCTTGAGCCCATGTACTAATAAGTTTTAATTTGTCTCGGACATCCTTAATAAACCGTGCCACACAGGAGCCCCAAACAATCCCAAACCCGATTGCCTTCCTTGGTCCAATCTACTCTCCTTGTGTACCATAGTCCCTAAAGCAACTCAAAACAACCTATGAGTATCCTCTACCAAGTAACCCGACATCCTCTTTTAACTTACCTTCTAGCATAGGATAATTCTTTAAATATTTCACAGATCCCTGGCCTCCGTCTACTTCATCCTCTCAGTACACTTCCCCCCCTCCCGTGGAAAATACTTAGCTTTTTTTTTGGGTTGTCATAAATAGTAAAGGTATTTTCGGGTTATCACACAAAATTTAGACGGCTCATCCCAAAAAATAGACGGATGTGATACTTTTTGTAAAGTAGAGTTACCAAATTGTGAGAAAAGGTAGTAGGATGAAGCGTAGCGGTCTTTTCACAATAATAGTGTGACCAAATTAAGAATTAAACCTATAATAAATAGTTATTGCACGTGAACAAATATGTCCCTTGTTGAACCAACAAATATATATATATATATATATATAAAGTCAGTGAGGAGCACTATGGTTGTGCCACATCACCCACTTTTAGATAAGTTCATTCTAAAGCATTCATGTGTGACTATTTGTTTCGCAACCATTACCTATTAATAATACATATTAATATTTAATATAATAATGTGATATTAATATCTGCTATTGTTAATAGTAGAAGTTATATATATATATATATATATATATATATATATATATATATATATATAATTTACAACCAACATTACTATCAAACCACTGTGAGATACAAATCTTCTATTGGTAATAAAATATGAGATTTTTAATCTAATGACTTTTAAAACCAAAATCAATTTATAATCAATATGAAATACATCTTTGTAGACAATCCAATTTCGTATCCTTCTTTTATATTGTCCTATAAAAATATTATTACAAATCTAAAATGGACTAAAGAAATTACTCTTATTACCTTTCAGGGGCTAAAACGTCAAAATAATCTCGAAGGGGGCCTAAACGTCAAAAAGTAACAAGAAAAAGGGAAAAATTGCAAAAAAAAAAAATAATCAGAAATGGCGCGATGCCCATAGTTTTGTGTACGACACCCGATTTTCTGCATACCACGCCCGATTCGATGTGTACGGCACCCGAAGTCCATGTACGTGCCTTTTTTGCTGTTTTGGCAAGTCTGCTTCCCTTCTTCCGTCATTGTACACGTTTAATCCGTCGGGGTGCACAAAAGTACATGTACGTCACCCATTTTTGCTTGTTACTTAGCCCATGAAGCTTCCTACAACATGAGGCAACTAACCATCTACGCCACTTAAACAATCCCCTATTCCTTCGAGATGTCGATTGCTTCCTCCCGAAGGTTGCCCCTTCAGCTTTTGAGAATCATCCCTCCACCTATCAAATGAGCTCATCCCCTTTAGAAAACGATCATCCTACAATTACCCTGCCATTACGCTGCCGAAATACTCTCTCTCTCTCTCTCTCAACACAACCCATACATACACTAAACACACATACACACACTCATGCACACATCTACACACACATACCCAGCAACATACACACAACACCAACACACACACACACCACACACAACACCCAACAACATATACATATCATAACACACATGCATACACAACAACAACAACACTCAACAAAAAAAGACTTTCTTTCTCGAAAGACAAAGGGAGTACACGGAGATTGTCTAAGCTTAGGCTTACCGGGTATAGACTAGCTATCACACTCCAAAGGTAATGGATTTCTAATATTATGTCCCCGTAAATATTTGTTTTATCCTGTAAATAAAATGTAAATATACATACATTGTGGATTTGTACATATTTTCTATCGTTTGTATATATTGTTAAAGTTTGTTTTCTTTTCTGTTTATATTTGTGCCGTAAAATATTTATTTATCTTGTTTAGTTAGATTTTTTTTACATATAACGTAAATAAGTTTATAGATTAATTTTGTTCTCTGTTTTACTTCTTTATATATCCAGTTTGTGTTAGATTAGTATATAACATTTTATACTTCTCTTTTGTTGTTTCGTTTATTTTCTTTTCTCCTTGTTATTATTAATTTTTTTTCTTTACTAAATAAAAAATATCTTCTTTTTATTTTTTCTTTTCTTGTATATACTTTTTGATCCCTAGACTAAATCTATTAAAAATAGTATGAGCATGTTATCGAACCCATTTTGAGGCCGAAAGAGCGAGTTGGGTGCTTAACTCTTTCCTAACTCGTAACTTAGCCCCCAAACCCATATTTTTGGTTTTTCTCCGTTTACCATTTAAATGGAGGTGGCGACTTTGTACATATTTTTTTAAAAGTTTGTAATGAGGTTGAGCGTATTTTACGCCCTTTATGTTTTGAAACCACTTGTTTTCACGTAACGAGGTAGGGGTCGGAACATGATTCTCACAATCTCCACTAATATTACTAATAGAAGAAATGTATCTTATATGAGTTATAAATTGATGTTAGTTTTGAAAGTCTTTTGATAAAAAAAACTTCTATTTTTATCACCATAAAAGAGATGTATCTTACATTATTTAAAAAGATATGTTAATTTTAAAAGTTTTATACTTCTACTCTTATTATCAATAAGCGGTATGTATATCACATTGTTTAAAAAAAATGTTTGTTTAAAAAGTAATATTTGTTTAAAAGGAAATGTTTGTTTAAAAAGTCTTTAAATTAAAAACTTTTTATTACAAATAAAATAGATGCATATATCTCACATTGGTACACAATATTATATACTTTTATCACCATAAAAGAGATGTATCTTACATTGTTTAGAAAGAGATATTAGTTTTAAGAGTTTTATATTAAAGACTTCTACTATTATTACCAATAAAGATATATATCTCACATTGTTTTAAAAAATATTGGTTAAAAAAGTTTTTAAATTAAAGACTTCTTATTACAGATAGAATAGATGCATGCATCTCACATTGTTTACAAAATATTCTATACTATTATTACCAATAGAATAGATGTATCTTACATTGGTTAGAAATTGATGATGATTTTAAAAATACTATTATTACCAATAGAAGAGATATATCATACATTTGTTAGAAAATGATGTTGGTTTTCACTTTTCAAAGCCTTTATATCGAAGACTTGCATCATTGTTACCAATAGTAGATGTATATCTCACATTGGTTAGAAAGTGATGTTGATTTTAATCTTAGATACTACTACTACCAATAAAAGAGATATATCTTACATTTGCTAGAAATATATGTTGGTTTTAAAATAAAAGAGATATATCCTACATTGGTTAAAAAATGATGTTGGTTTTAAAAGTCTTTAGATAAAAGACTTCTACTTTTATCACCAATAGAAGAGAAGACATTGCTTAGAAATAGATGTTGATTTTAAATTTTTTAAGATAAAAGATTTCTACTATTATTATCAAATGAGGTGATGTATTCTACATTGGTTAGAAAACTATGTTGATTTTAAAAGTTTACCATTATTATCAATAGAAGAGGAATATTTCACACTAGTAAGAAAAGAGATATTAGTTTAAAATCTTTTTAAATGATGTTTCTCACATTGGTTACAAAGAGATGTATCCCACATTATTTAGAAGTGAATATTGGTTATAGAAGTCATTAGATAAATGAATTTTTTATGTTATTATCAATAGAAAGTATGTATCTCATAGTTTAGAAAGAGATGTTGGTTTAAAAGTTTTTAAATAAAAGACTCTTATTATTACTAATAGAATAAATGTATCACACATTTATTAGAAATTGATGTTGATTTTAAAAATAATATTATTACCAATATAAAATATGTATACCACATGGTTAGAAAGTGATGTTGGTTTTAAAAGTTTTTAAATAAAAGACTTAAACTTTCATTATCAATAGAAATAGAAAACAAGTATCACACATTATTTAAAAATAAATAATGATTTTAAAAGTTTTTAACAAAAAGACTTCTACTATTATTATCATGTTAGATGTTAATTTTAAAAATCTTCAGAAAAAAAATATTTTTATTATTATATTAAAGTGTACATAATAAAATGTAAATAAGTACAAGTATAAGTATCGATCCCACATAGACTGTATGTAATTTTCACTCCAATTAAGTACTAAAATTGAGCTAACCAATTATATTTGATTTAAAAGAAAATAAATTAAAAACTAAAAATAAAAACAACTACGGAAAGCAATTAAAATTATACTAATGCAAAAACGGTTTGGCAACAACAAATCAAGATTAAAAATATATAAGTGCAATATTCCTAGTCTATCCGGTGTTTAATTTAATCATCTTTTCACTTTCTTTAATTCAAGTCTTGGTAGTCAGACGTACGAAATTTGTTAACTACGAGCTCTCGCATCTTATAGCAATCTTAATCTCCTCTACCTCGCGAATGGTTAAGGTGGATTGATCGCGTATCAAAACAAGCACCCCAAATAACCAGTGTTCTAAAAATCGGCCTAGGTGGGCACCTAGGCGCTAGGCGCCACCCCGACGTCTAGAAATTTGGTAAATTAGCGAAAAAATTAACTAGGTGGGCTAGGCGCTCCAGGCGGCCAACTGCTGATTTTTCATATATATATATATTTTTTTAATTTTGGCCCTAAATAATGTCATTTTGGGTTTTTAAATAATAATAATAAGAAATACTCTCTCCGTTCCTAAATAATCGTCCTAATTGACTCGGTGCACAGTTTAAAAAAAACAATTGACTTGATTATTTATATTGGTTTAATGTGTAGTTTCCTTTAAAGTCCATGTGTATGTGGCCCATAATTAAAGTAGAGTGAAAAAGTAATGATAAATTAGTAAAAATAATGTTCTAAAAAGGTAAGTTTCAAACTATACAATTATTTTGGGACGGACGAAAAAGACGATAATTTAGGGACGGAGGGAGTATCAATTTCAGATTATTAAATTATTTTTATAAGTTTGTAATTGTCAATGGACATATGGATAATTGAACTGTTGACTATTTTTGTAATATTTTGAACCTCAGATGATACTAAATTTTTAGTTTTACTTTTAAAATTTAACATCATAATGTAATTATTATTATTTATTTATTAGGTGATTGTTAGTATTTGTATATTAAAAAATTAATGTTTAATAATTAGTTTATAATAAAAAATATATTAAAATTCGAATATTATGTTTAATTTCTAGGCTCCGCATATATCCAGCCTAGATCGTCTAGCGCCTATCGTCCGCCTAGTGTTTTTTAGAACCTTATAAATAACTATATACGCACGATCTTCTCTTGGTCTCACGTCACACAAACGATTATTGTAATTTTCGGAATTAATAGGACGGATTCTCGCATCTTATCTTATAATTATAACAATCATCTATTACTTGGCTAAACCATTAAAAGTATTAAGAATACACAATAATAACTAAACACATAGGTAATACTTCGCAAAAAGATTTTATCTATGTTTTTTACAAATTGTGTCGGTAGCCGAGAACACCAAATTAGTTAACTATAAGCTCTCGCATCTTATAAAAACCCTAATCTCCCCTACCTCGCAAATGACTAAGGTAGATTGATCGTGTGTCAAAACAAGTCTCACAATAACTATCGATGTGTGTCACAAAAACACCAACTATTAAATTGATTGATCTGAAATGTAAAGGTAGCTCTTGCGGATCCTAAACATTTCTAAAATCATTTAATTAATAACTAATCAATTAAAAGCATTAAACCCACAAAATAATAACTGAGCATGAATATATACTAAATAAAGAGAGAGATTAAATTAAAACACTTCTTTTGACATAGAAAATTAATTGTGTTCCATAAATCAATTAAACACAAATCAATTCCATAATTACAAGACATTCAACCCTAGAAAATATAATAAATATCTCAAAATATGAGTTGAAAGAATTAAACCGAATGAAGTGCGAATCGAGGTTGAAATCACTTGCAAAAGTTTTCTTGGCTCTTGATTTGTTGCTCTAAATCTTCAATGTTGAACAATTTTTGGAAGGAATGGAAAAAAAATGGTGATTTGGGGATGGTGCCCCATTCTTGAGATCTAAGTCCCAAAAATGGGGGCTTGTTTTTGAATTATGGTTGGCTGGGAGTTAAATGGAGAAGGGCAAGAGAGTGGCAGCAGCTAAAGGGCATATTGAGGAAAAAAATAAAGTTCTAGGGGCTGAATAGGAAGGAGAAGGGACCTGGGGCATGGCTTGGAATGAGTATTATTGTGTGTTCGGACTAATAGTAAGAGTTGACCGGATAATAATTATAAGATTTTTGCTACACAGTAGGTGATTTGGACTAATAGTAAGAGTTGACCGGATAAAATTATTATCCTCTCGCTAATTATATCAAGGGAGATGGTGGTATTATTAGCACCCTCACTAAAAAATTATGAGACTAACTTTTTAATATCAAAACTACCCCCTAGTGATGTTTAATAGCAATGTGATTAATACTTCTTATCTCTGTCTGGCTAGCAAACAACCCCTTAGTGGTTAAAATGTAATTATAACTGCTACGAGAATGAACTTGAAACATTTATAGTCTATATCAAGTGCAAATCCGTTATGCCAGACAATTATTATACACCCTAAACGTCGCATTCTAAAAAATACTAAATGAATCAAAACTCTAAAAATAACAAAAAATATGTGAGAATATTCTATACAAATATATAGCCATAAAATTAATTAATTATTTATTTAAATAATATAATATTTTAAAAAATAAATACTAAAAGAGCCGCAAGGGGCTGGCGGCTTTCATTAAGGAGAGTTGCTAGGGTGTCGAGAGATGTTGATCGGGCCATCCATATCAATTTTGGCCAATTCCTATTGGTTTTCGATTCCTAATAGGTTTCAGTTTAAACTGTCCAATTTAAACGGACCACTTAAAAAACAGGTCTAGCCCATGTTGGTCTTGTTTTAAACAAGTCACTAATGGGCTATACCTAAATTTTTTAAAGTTGCTTTTCTATTTAAATTTAAAATTTGAAATCAATTAATCAACATAAATCCTATAACAATAAAACAGTTTACAACGACATCACCTCAGTAATAAAATTCAAAACACAATTCATTGAAGTTTCATAATTTGCTTGAGTTCAATCAATCAAGTTGTTTAATTAATAGTCGTAATATATGTATTATTAGATTAAGTCAATTCAAATTGGTTTTATTTTGTTTTTAATCAAGGTATTTTAATAATTTATTAGGATGAATTCGATTGTGAGGTTATATTTTGTTGGAATCTATATAAACAACAGAAAAACCTACTCCTTTCGTACCATGGTTGTATTGGTGACTCAAAAAAGCCCTTAAAGATGTTAATTGGTCAAATCTTGTCGGTTTTGGTTTAGCTATGTCATTTTCGATACCTAATATGTTAAGGGTTTAACTGTCCAGTTTAAATAGTCCGCTGAAAATTCAAATCTAATCCTAGCCTTTTTGGTTTGAACGGTTTGATCCTGCGGTTTTCGGCCCTACTAGTGTCGACTTACAAAAAAGTTTGTCATGTTGTTTTAATAGGAGAGAGGATAGTAATACAAATTGCTCATTTAAGTGGGTGTGACGTTTAGTGTTTTTGATGCAATGTTTAGAATCACCCTTATTATATTAAATTTAAATTAGTTTACGTTGAAAGTTTTCCCCGTTTGCAATGGTCGTAGCAAAATGATTTGAACCAACATCACGATGCGTTAAATCAATAATTTGCAAGTTACTTGAGTCTGTGAACGATAGAAACCAATAAAAATTTGAGCTACGATATTACGAGCTAGAGCTTGTGATATTATTACAAGCTTGTGTGTTAATGCTGTTAGATCAAATCTACTAAAAATTTTACACCGTTAGATCAAATAGGGTATTTTCTAAATAAGGACGTAGATATTCCAAGGCTCTAACATTAAAGCTTGTATTAATATCACAAGCTCTAGCTCGTAATATCATTTGTCTAAAAATTTATGTTTCTAGTACAGTAATGCCTGAATAAATGTTTATTATTTTAAATAATAATATATAAATAAATTTAATAAAATTCACTTTAAAAACATTATTGTTAACAAAATTAGCTAATAATTGTTCTATAAATATTATTAATTTGAAGTATATAATTAAATAAATTAATATACCTAAATAATTTTTGCACAAGGAAAAGAGAAGTAATATAAGTTCGGAATATAGTTTAATCTATATTATACTAAACATTATTTTTTTAGATATGAAACTTATGATAATTAAATAATTAATCATTTAAAAAATATTTTTTTATCTATCGGCGGTATATAAACGTTTTTGTACAAGCGGCCTTTAGATCTGAGAAAGAAAAAAAAATGGATATGGGCAAAGCATTGGGTAAGAAGCCGAAAGAAGAAGAGGAGGAGCATTCTGGGTTTGATATATGGGGCATCATGAATTTATAAGAAAAAGAAAAAACTTACTGTAAGGGTAAAATAGACATGATCTATTTTGGTTTTGTTTCACCTTTCTTCGTCATAAAGTTTTGGTGGATATTTAGAAACAAAATCTTTAGAGGCTATTTTGGAAACAAAATTTTCCTAAAGATTTTTTGGTTTCTTGGTCCTAAAGTTTAGGAGTCATTTTTGGAAACAAAATATTCCTAAAGATTTGTTGATTTCTTGGACCTAAATCTTAGTGTTGTTTTTGGAAACAAATTCTACGTCAAATCCTACAGCAAAACCGTGCCTTAGAATCCTATTTGGTATGGTAAGAAAATCTGGAAATTAAGGAAGTTGCTTTTATTCTAATCCTTGTCCTTCTTGGAGATGGATTACTTCTTTGTGTGTAGGTTTCCTCAACATTATAAATAGAAGACAAGGGCAACGGCTGTAACACACACATAGAGAGAAGAGAGCTGATTCAGAAAATCAGAAGCAGAAATTTCAGAAGTTCAGAACCCGATTTCAGTTTCAGATGTGCAACAGTTTTTGAATGTGACTTCGAATGTTATAACATTGGAAGCGACATTGAAGTGCTGGAACTGTCTTGACTTCCTAGCCGATTTTAGGAAGCTATTTGTTTTTTTCCACGTTTTCTATACCTGTTTTTCTGTGGATGTTTTGCTCTCCAAGACTTGTTGTCTTGTGAGAGTGTTTTGTTTGGTGATTTCACATAGTTTTTGTAAAACAATTCATCCTTTTTAGTGAAATCATTTTGGCCATGAGGCTAGATCTACAAGTATAGGCTTGTAGATTGTTTGGTAAACCTTTGTGCTTATTTTCATGCTTTATTTTAAAGTCTTCCGCTGTTTTATTTTTTCTAGCCATTGTGACTTTCATTGTAGCTACATCGACAGCTACATTGAAAACTGCATTGACTGTTTTTTGGAGAATCCTAGCTACTTGTGTTCTTACACTTACTTTAAGAGTACGTATAAGAGGAGGAGCTTTCTTGAACGTATTCTTTTTTCAATACGGAAACCTATTTAACCCAAAATGTTGCTTAGTTTCAATTTGAGGATCCTCCTATTTTCATCCTTTTGGGAACGAAAGCCCGGGTAGAAGAAGTTCTCACCCATAATCCAATTTTATCGCATCGATGAAGAAGTTAAAGGTGATGCACCAAGTTTCAAGCTTGACCAATGCAATTCTCTAAGTCATTTATTTCATCCGCTTCGTCTTCCAATTAGTAGATCGTATAACGTAAAAAAATATGGACATTTTTGAAAAAATAATAATGAAAATGAACTTTCGCGATTTAATAAAAAGGTACTTGAGTGACCGAATTTCTCCCAAAAGGTACTGGCTTGCAATTAATCCTATATTAATACAAAAACAAAGAATCGAATCAGCCATGCAACTTGTACTTAAAAACATTGTTCTAAAACTCCTCGCCTAACTCCGCCTAGACCTCGCCTAGACGCTAGGCCCCTCTCTACCGCTGCGACTTTCTTAGACGCCGCCTAATCGACCACTCGCCGACCTTAATTTATTTTTGTAATTTTGATTTTGTGGTATGCGGTGACCGGAGAAGGAAGAGGGGGCGAACTAGAGAAGGAAGAGGGAGTGGTAATGGTGAGGCAGAGAGGGAGGTAATGGGGGGCGAACTAGAGTAATATCTTTTTTTGTTTTTAGTTATAAACTTGACTTGTTTATTGTTTTAAGGTTGTTGAGAATTGAGATTAATGGTAGGTTTGTATATTTTTGTTCATTTTACAAATATAGACAAGTGTTTGATAAAATGAAAAACATAAAAAAATAAAATAAATTTGTATTCAATGTGTTTGATCTTTGATGTAAATTACAAAAAAAATTTGGTAATTATGTCTTAATTATAGGCCCCGATTATGCCCCGACTAGTCCCCTAGGCGCTAGGCGCTAGTGTGCCGCCTAACGATTTTTAGAACTTTGCTCAAAAATATGAATAATTGCGGGCCGATCCACTTTCTAAAGTTTTAAATCGCTCCAGTCTCGTGTTTTTTGTTTTAACTGAAAAAGACACTTTTGGGGGTAAAAAAACGACAATACCCTTAATGAGTCTAAAATGCGCTTATGAAAATGCATCGCGATGCATCAATTTAAATTGAATCAATTTTAATTACTTCATCTTATTTTGCATCACGATGCATTAGTTGATACATCGCGATACATTGATTTAAATGATCTAATCTAATTTGCATCGCGCTGCTCTTACTTTTATGTACCACAATGCATCAATTTCAAGCAACCAATTGAAGCATCACGATGCAAACTGGGTTCAAATGCATCTCCTCCGCCTTCTTCTTCCTCCTCCTCTGTCGTAAGTCATCTTTTTTATCTTCTGCCTTCGTCATTATTAAAAATCATCAAACCTAGCCCAGACCCATTACAATATCTTACTTAACGGTTTGGAAAAAAAGTTCGATCTTTGTTTCGTTGCTTAATAATGGTGATTTTCGAATCTAATGTGTTTGTCAGATCAAGCTGTTAAAGGAGACGATGATATTTTCAGAACAATATTTCAAAAAATAAATTTTTACAGTTGAAAAAAATAACGATAAACTGAAAAGGCTACAAATTTTTGAAAATGGTGCGGCCAGAATTTCACCCTTAAAAATACTTCCAAATGTTGCATGAACTTATTTCCCTCGTCTTATGTCTCTTTTTCATTTGGTTACGGTTCAATTGAAGTTATATCAAAATAAATTGATTGTATATTTAGTAACTTTAGAATTCTTGAATTATGGAATTTATTCTTTAAATACAATTTGTCAACATACCTTGAACAGCTGTTATCAAGTTATAGCAAAGTAAAATGAAAAATATAATTTCGTGCGGAATTATATAATAAGTTCAACACGAACAGCAATCACCAAAAGCATATAATTAAGAGAAAGTAATTGTCAAATCATAGGTTGGGTGAGATTAGTTCAATGATTAATTCTTTTAAATTGGAAAGGTGGCCTTGACAACTACTTTGATCACTTCTATAAACTATAAAGTGAACAAATATCATGCAAACTCATCTACTTAGGCACTTAACTCACCTTCTCAAAACCCTATACAAATTCTCTTCTAGAAGGAAATCTAATTTATATCCATATCTTAAACTCTTTTCACTCGGAAGGAAGCTAGAAGATAACATCCTAAATCTCTTGAAATTTGCTTTATTTATTTATTAGTACTCTTGTCTGTGTCGATGATACGGTGCCAATTTGTGAATTTATCAATAAATGAAGCAGATAATGTGAAATGAATTAATATTTACTTAGAATTTGTCTAAGTTAATTCTGATAACAGTTAAAAAGATAAAAAAACAAATATTTCAAATTACAAAACTTACGTTTTTTTTAAAAAATTATTTGTATACGAAATTACAGGCCGAAAAAAAAAATTGATTAAGTTAATTACGATAACAATTAAAAAGAAAAAAATTAAAATAGAAATATTCAAAACCTAGACATAAATTAAATTGAGATTCGTTTCAAAAAATAAATTGATTAAGTTAATTACGATAACATTTAAAAATAAAAAAAAACAAATATTTCAAATTGCAAAACTTAAGATTTTTTTTTTTTGCATAAAATCGATTAATTAATTAAAATAACGAAAAGAAAAGGGATGTGAGTTTAATAGAGGAAGGATTAGTGGCCACCAATCGTGAAAGTAGGGGGAGTTGGAGAGAGAGATGGGGTAGTTGATCAACCGCCGTTCACACATGTGAACTCGAAGAATGATAATAACCGTATGATCTCATTAAAGGAATCAATCTCAACCCCCAAATAGCATTTAGTCAATTACACATATGCGACTATAAGTTATATTGTATTATATATTTATTTTGTTTGGATAAATTACCGATAACCACCCTAACTATGGATTGAGTTTAGATTGCTACTCTTGAACTCATTAAGTGTCCTTTAGTTTATTTTAACTTTTTAATGAACAAAAAGAAATCTTAAATTATGAAACTAACATCTTGTTGCAAGAAGAATAAGTCTCATGTAGACGTTTATTAGATCAAATAGATATTTGTGAACATTATAAAAAAGGCCGTGGAGGCTTCTGATATATAGCGAGAGATAATTATGGAATCCGTTATCTTTAATAAGCACTAACATCTTGTTGCCCGTGTCATTGCTTAAAAATAAACTCTAGGATAAATAATTTTAATTTATTTTTATTTTTATACATTAAAATTATTTTTATTGATAAATAATCATAGATTAAAAATAAACTATTAGTATAAATAATTTTAATTTATTTTTATTTTTATTTTTGATTTTATACATTAAAATTATTTATATTGACAAATAATCACAAAATTTAAAATAAACTATCAGTATAAATAATTTTAATTTATTTTTATTTTTATACATTAAAATTATTTATACTGACAAATAATCACAAAAATAAAAATAAACTATTATAACAGATATTCCCCCACAATGACAATAATTTGATGTATTAATGATGAGTAAAATGAAAGTGTTGAAAATTGAAAGTGTTGAATTTAATTAAAATTTTGTTGATTTTATAAATGAGAAAAATGTCTATTTTGAAAAAAACAATTTTTTTGTACATGGTTTGTTATGTAACGAATTATAATGGAATGAAAGGAAATTGGTGCAAAACCTCTCGCCACAGCCACGTCAGCGCCACGTTAGTGCTGACTCAACTTTTCGTCTTCTCGCTAATAGACAGAAAGTTTAAATTGAAAAAAATTAGGTGGAGGTTTAAAATGTTGAAATTAGAAACACAAGGTTTAATTTGTAATTCGTGAAATACGACAAGGTTTTTTTTGCAATTAACTCTTTTCTATTTTAGAAAAAACATTTTTACCATTTTACCACAACATTTTCTTCCTACTTTAAAGATGGTATCACATACACATGAGTAGTGTGTAGATGTTTGGTCTTTTTTGAAACAAAATATGAGATGAATCGTAAGTCATCGATTCTTAAAAAAATGAAACCGAGCTAAACTATCTGAAATATGGAACCAAACCGAGCTTACTTTAATGATTTTTTAAAAAATTAAAAATATATACGTAAAATTTTCTTTTAAAAAATAATCAGTTTGATTCAAAAAAATATCAAACAAAATTGTAATTAAAAGATATTAAATATATTTAGCTTTATAATTTAGTAACTTGATTTTATACATAGTTAGACTCCGTTTGTTTCACGAAAAATGACTTACGGAAAACATTTTCCTTATTTTCGGTATTTGGTAACCGTTGTAAAATGTAGTCAACATAAAAGTTTTTCTGAGTCAACGAAAAATGATGTTTTCTTTTTTAAGAAAATGACTTACGGATTTATTTTTTGTAAGTCATTTTCCAAATATTCAAGCACTCCACCACCATCTACCTCCCTCCAGAATTACACATATTTACATACACACACAATATTACATTCAACAAATAATATTTTTAGAAAAATAAATTGAGTTTTTTATACTATTTGTGCACACTATTTATAAATTATAATTTTAATAAATTTTTACTAATGTTATAATATTAGTGTCCACTCTATTATTTAGAAACATCCCAAACATTATCTATGTTTAAAAAAACATTTTTTTTTCATATGAATTATCAATTTTGTTATTCGTATTTGTGAAATTAAAAAAAAGATAAAACTTATTGATTTGACACCAATAATGATAAATTTTTCTGTTATTAATGGACAACTACTTGAACTTCAACGATATCTTAAAAGTCAGTGCACATTCAATAGGGACATTGATATTCTGATATATTTTTGTATGTATTCATAAATTATTTTTCATAACATTTTACTTGTGTTTGCTAAACCTCCTAAAATACTTTTTAACATATTTTCAAAAGATTACCGAATAACTAAAAAATGAAGTCTTTTCACTCTAAAAAAAAATTCCAAAAATAATTTTCAGCAAGCTTTCTAGACTTAATAAGCTAGTAACTTTTGAACTTACTTCGATCTAGGCCGACCTCGTAGTCTCCAACATATTGAACTATTTTCAATGGTAAAATATATCTTTGGGCCACATCACTTTTCAAAAAAATTATAATTAGGCCACTGAGACGTCAAAATTTTCACGATGACCACTGTATCAGACTTATCTTGCATGTTAACCCAATTTTTTGATGGACGTTAAATTCGGACGTTAACTTTTGTTAAATATTTATTTTGCCTTCGTCTTCTTTATCATCATCTTGTGTGATCCATTAAGAGCAAAAAAAATCCCAAATTTACATTGCCTCTATAGACCAAGTAACCTAGATATGAGTTTTACACCGCAATTAACAAATACCCATCTTCTTCATCATCAATCGAATGACATTATTAGAACTCAAATCTAATGTCTCCAAATTGGTCAATTTGTACAAAGATTTAGGCAAACCACCAACAAAATTATTGAATGACAATACTAATCTTAATGACCTAAGATATTAACAAGCTAAAGAAAAGACAATTCAGATTTTCCGGTGAGACCATGGCAGTCACTCGTTGAACGTCATAAGTCTCACTCAAAAGGGATGAAGCTTTGAGGACTACGTCCATTCTGGCAATCTGGAACAACTTCTCCTTAATCTTCCTCAACGCAAAACCTTCGATCTCAAAGCCAAATTCACCAAAACGATGTGTGGAATTAATGGTCAATGGATTCCATGGATTCCTCAGATGGAGACGGGGTGGTGGTGGGGCTTCGATAGATTCCTCAGATGGGATGGTGGTGGGGTTAGCGCCATCCGCGTCTTTGGGAGATGAAAGATGACAGATCTGAATGGGAGATAAAAGATCCGGATTCAATTGCTTCCACCGTCTTTCTCAATCACTTACGCAACAACGATTGGCTCCACCGATGAGGGAGCGACTTTCTCCTCCTCCTTCTCCACCTTGGTTTTGACAGATGATGGAGTTGCTACAACATATTTACCAGATTTAGATTTGTAGAAGAAAGGTTATGGGTGAATTGCTAGATTTGGATTTATGAAAAAAGGGTTACACAAATATTTAAAGTTTATCTGACTTTGTTTTTATTAAAGGTTCTTTTAAAAGTTTATCTGGGTTATTTGTTAAAATTTATTTGATTTTTAAAAGCTCACTATGTGCAGGTAGGGGTGGCAAAATGAGTGTTTTGGATCATTGGATAATAGGTCATTATTCATGGATAACCATGGATAATGGCCTATTATCCAATGATCCAAAACACCCATTTTGCCACCCCTATGTGCAGGGGTAAGGTTTTTTTTTTTTAAAATTAAAGAAGAAGACGATAATGAAAAAGACAAAATAGTTATTTAACCTATATTACCATCCAAACTTAATATTTATCTAAAATTTAAGTTAAATTACAAAATAAGTTTGATATATTAGTCAACAACCTAATTACAATTTTTTGAAAAATGCAATCACACAAAGCTGTGTTTTGACATTTTCAATCTTCTCCACGGCCACCATTGTGGACTGCCCACCCCACTACTTTCTCTATCCATCAATCAAAATAGACGCTTTTGTCTTTACAGAAACGAGTGATAGACTGGTAGGCAACCTCCGTGGGGAGAAAGGTCCAAATGAATTGACCACTTACGGACCAACCCAAAACCTTGGACCAGAGTCAAGAATTGGCGCTAAAAGTGTCATTTATCCTATGCACGAATAATATTTAAGTACTGCATTAAAAAAATATTTGATATATAAATAAAAGAAGTAAATAGTGCATAATCATACAAAAATTGCAGAGAGATAGTTACAAAAAGCAACTCCGAACTGATTAAAATATATTTCTTCCGTTTTAGGTAAAAAGTTCATGTTTAAAAATCAAAAATTTTTTTTTTAAAAAATAATACTTTTAGTATCTCATTAGTAATAAAATGACACTTTTATGCCTTAATTTTTTTAAATGAATTTTTTAAATAAAACATATCAAAATAAAATAATAGACTCTTTATTCGAAACGGATGGAGTATTTAACAGAATATATATAAAGAGAAACAACATAAACAATCTTCTAATAATTTTTTTTTATCTTAATTGAGGTGAAAACTGAAAAATATGTGATTGATTAAACGTTACCCATCGAAATATCAAATTAAAATGTGATTTTATCTTTTAATCAAATACATATTTACCAACTAAATAAAGATTTAAAAAACTGAACAAAAATTTGTATATCTACAGTTTTCTTGTAAATAAAACCCAATAAGGCTAAACAAATTTTACCCGAGAAAATTGGACTATCCATCTGGCTTACACATAGGTATTGGAATTTAGGCGAACATCAAACCGGTGTGGGCGTTTGTTCACTGTTCACTGGGTTTAACTGACGGATTAACTTGTTGAACCACTTTAATATATATAATGCCAGAAGCACATAACACTCCTAAATAAAGTAGTTTTTCGCTTAAAATCATTTGTCAAAAACAGAACATCACTTTTGTCTTATATACATTGTATGAATATGAAAATGTATACGACTTTTTATGTCTCAAAAATCTAGATAACGTTAAACCTATTAATAAAAAAACATAAAACATTTGATTAGTCAAAAACTTTTAGAATTCACGAAACCTCTTTATATTTAGTTTTGAGTAAGTTTTCTGTAAGACCGTCTTACAGATTTTAATTCGTAAAACGGAGCCACACAAGTTTTTTACTTTTAGTTTTTACTCTTCGTTCCTTGAAAATAAACTAATTATATGTTTGATACAATTAGAGAATAAATATATGTAATTATTATTTAGTGGTTACTACCGTATATAATTTATTTCCTTGTATAGTTCTTACCTTATTAGTACTCCTACCTTGTTTATGTTTCTTATACTCACTCTTTTTGTAACCCTAATTGTAACTCCCTATAAATATGTGATTCAATCAATGAAAGACTCAAGTCATTATTCATAATTATTGTGAATTTCTATATGGTATCAGAACTTTGCTCCTAAAACCTCCCTTCCTACCTTTGTCACCGCCGCCCATCCTCCACCTCCATGGCTTCCGGGAACCAAACCCTCACCGTCCAAAATCATGTTGATTCAAATCAAACCTTCCAACTCATTAACATCTCCCACCACAATATCACCAAACTCACCTCCACCAACTACATCACTTGGAAACTCTAAGTTGAGGCAACCATCATTGGTTATAACCTCTGCAAGTTCGTAGATAGCTCACATCCATGTCCGCCTCCCACCATATTGTCCAAGGATGCTCAAACATCCAAGGATGTTCCTACCCCCAACCCTCAATATCAACCATGGATTCGATAAGACAAACTACTGCTTGACGCTCTTATTGGCTTCCTTTCTGCTCCCTTGGTTCCCTTGATCCAACGACCACCACTATGAAGCATGGCAAACCCTTGCTCACTGTGACTGCCCCGATTTTTATAACTGATTCCCCCGTTGATGAAAAGCGGGTGGTTTCAAAACCTTTAAGGCACGTGAAATACGCCTGTCCTCAATTGTGGACTTAAAATGTGATAAATAGAGTCGTCATCTTTATTTTAAGGAAAAAAAATGTCACAATATTTGCAAAGGGTTCGGAGGCTAAGTTACGAGGTGGAAATGTCCTACACCCAACTCGCCCTTTCGGTCTCAAAATAGTTTTTTGGCTAAAATATGCTTTTTTATATTTATTTGACAAATGAAATAAAGCATATATATATATATATATATATAATTTCAAACTTGCAACAACCTCATTCCTGAAGTTACAAATACATTTATAAAATTTTGGCCATAATAATGACTCTTTTTAAGTGCTATTTTCTATTGAAATTCGGGCATCATAACTGCTTATTTTCCTTACATCGGGCTAATTTTTTTCAAAAAACAGGACGGCACCTGCAACTATATTATAAAAAGAGAAATGTACAAACTTGAGGGGGACAACCAAACAAGGAGCCTAACCTCGAAACAAAAATACAAGCAAAAAATTATGGAAAGTTCCTACGAAAATTATTAAAACCATAACAGTCCATACGCAACATCTGCTTCACATCCTTAGACAGAGAACCAAACGTGTCAAAAGAACGATTCTCGAGATGATTATGTGCCTCTGCAGCAAGCTGGTCCGCAACTATGTTCTGTTCTCGATAAACATGACGTAAAATGACACCCCTAAGCACCGTGCGACACAAGCGAAGATCATACGTATATTCCCAAGGTTCATTGTGCCCATGAACTAAAACATCGAATGCAACTTTAGAATCAGATTCCACTTCCAGACTATGCAAACCCAAATGGTGACACACCATTAAACCATCTCGAAGAGCCCAAATTTCGGCTTTCATATTAGTTCCTGCCCCATAAAAATTAGAGAAAGCCCATATGAGAGACCCTTGTGAGTCCCGAACAACACCCCCTCCAGTACATAAACCATTCTTGGACGAGCCATCGGTGTTAAGTTTATACATTCCCGTGATAGGAGGAATCCATCGAATCCACTTACCCCTACGAAGACGAGGCTGCTGAATAATGAGATGAAGGGTCTGCATGGCAGAAACAGCCCTATGACCACTACAAGTCTTAGGCCGAAAGATTGAAAACATAGATCCCAAATGCCCCAGAACACGAGAATAAATAATATCCCCACTCATTGCAACTCCGTCAAAATGCTCCTCACATCGAGCCTTCCATATCTCCCAACAGGAGAACAAGACGACCCCAAGATGACAGGCACCAATCTGACTCCTAACAGAACCTCTAGCCCACGTATCGAAAAGATGTATCATGGAGGCCGGAGTAGAGCACTTCTGAAAGGTCATAGCAAACTTTGCCCAAACAAAGGTAGCAATTTCTGATCGAAGAAAAAGATGAGTGACAGATTCTCTATCAGGATTATTCGGACAGCAAACACATTTAGAAACGACGGGGATGTTCTTAGCTTGCAAACGAAGATCAACTGGAATAGCATTGTGAAATAACCGCCACATAAACCCACTAACCTTGAGAGGAATCCAAGGTTGCCAAATCTTTTTAGCCCACCACACGACCTGGTCTCGATATGATGACGTAAAAACTTCCAGTAGGCTGCCGTCTTAAAGCCACCCGAAGCCGTTAACGTACAGACCAACCTGTCCAGCAAATCATCCTCACATCTAACCTTGTCCACCAAACTATGAATGGACGTATCAATGAGATTGTAGAAATCCTCAATGTGCTGCAAAACATCCCTGACCGTAAGATTGATATCTATGGGAAGAGGACCAATCAACCTAAACCCACACCAATTGTCATTCCAGAAAGAGATATTTCCTTGACCCACAATCCATCTGCTACAAAGACGAATCTGCTCGATTTTTCCCATGATCTCCTTCCATGAAGCCGTAGCCGAGTGATTGCAAACAAAACCACCTGCAGTACCATATTTTGCATAACAAAATTTGGCCCAAAGACTTTTCCTTTGAACAGCACGCCAAACAAGTTTAGCATGAAGGGACGGCATGACTTCTTGAAGTGATCGAATACCTAAGCCACCTTCGTCCAATGGACGACATAAATTATGCCAAGCCACCCAATGAGATCTATGCTCACCATTAGCGTTCCAGAAAAAATCGGCCATCACTTTTTCAAGACGAGCTAAAACCCGTTTAGGAATAGTAAGAGCAGCCATAGCATAGATAGGAACACTACATAAAACTGATTTAAGCAAAGTCAGCTTTGCACCAAAAGAGAGCAATTTGGCCCGCCAACCACTAATACACTTGACCACCCGAACCATAGCATAGATAAGACTAATTGTGCATAATGTGCACATTACAAGGACCTAATTTTCTAAAAAAAATAATTTTGGGACCAATCTTGAAATGGTCATAAAGCACAAGAGTTATTTGGGTAATTTGCCTAAAATATAATTGTGAACTTTTTGCGTGGAACAAATGAGAATTACCAAAACAATATTTATGTACAACTTTATATTTTAAGAACTTTATATTAATTTTCTCCCCCCCTAATTCTTTGACATGACATCTTTAAGTTCCATTTCATAAAGAAAATTCCAATGCACAAATTTAAGTTCTCTATTCTAGTAGTTTGAGTATTTGGTTCAGTTGTCATATCTGAAATATGAACACAATCAGAATACACAATATTGTAATTTTGTAAAAGAATGATTTCCCTTTAAAAGGGTCTACTGTTATCCAAGATAAGAGTACAAGATTTTGTTTTAAGATTGTTAGAAAATAGTACCAGGAAATCAATAGATAAAACTTTATACAAAATTGATAATCAATTGAAAATGTTACTGCTTTGAATTCCAAGTCTGCAGGTAGACTTCAAGTTTGCAGGTAGACTTTAAGTCTGCTGGTGAACTTCAAATATGCTGGTGGGCTAGCGAAGTCTGCAGGTGAATGCCAAATCTGTTGGTAGCTTAGGAATACTGCAGTGCAGAACGGAATTTGCTGGTCAGAGACCTGTGTTGCACATAGTTTCCTTAAAACCTATTTGCCCTTTCCCGTACGTGCTTGGAAGCTTACTGGACGTCTGTCTCCCAGGATACAACGGAGACATCGGAGTGACCTTTAGCACAGACGTTTCCGGTGAATTGAATATGTGTCTGATTCTATCACCAATTGAAATATAGGAGGCCAAGAGAAACACTAACAAAGTTCGATGCAAGAGAGTAATACAAGCTTTATACTTCAAAATATACTTCTTAATTCTTTTAACAAAAATAATCTATGTGGGTGTGCATTTCTTTTTATAAATCTCAATAAATACATCGAATTTAGTTAAAAAATTTCATGCACTTGCAAAACTATAAAAAAAGGAAAAGAAATAGCATTGAAAAGACTTTGGTTTGAACAGAGGTTGTGGCTTTTGAAAGCTTTTAGTGCTAGTTCATGTGCTATCAATATTTTCTCATCTTCTTTGTATAAAAAAAAATGTTTTCTCCTCTTCTTTGGTCCGGATAGACAGAAACTTTGAGAGGTTAGTTATGGCTCGATTAGCCTCCTTTTTGATTTAATCCCAGAGGGAAGGCTCATATTTCTATCTAGCTTACTTGCTTTGTAGAGAACAAGAAGAGTTTCATCTTTCTCGGCTACCGATCATCTTGCCGTTGGCGGAACCATACACCAATTAATGAAGCTTAAGAATAACCGTCCGTCATCTTAACTCCCTATCCCCTCCTTAATTAGCCCTGCTTGGACTCATAACTCATAAGTGATAGGACTTTCATATCCAAACATGACACACTGACCATTGACTATTCCAACATACCTACACATTTGCTTTCAAATATGAGGTTCGAACCATGAACCATCGCAAAAATTTTAATACCTTGTCTCATGTTGCATCCATCACTAATTTTGGTAATATCATCGAAGCTTTGCAGCAAAAGAGACAGGCAATGACATTAAAAGTAAAGACAAAAACTTAAGAAAGACGGTTTACATATAGTTTATGTAAGATGGCTCTCTTTGAGTTGTGAGAGAGTCAGTTCTGTTTTACGAAAACGATCTCACATGAGATCTACTCAAAAGTAAATAAGAGTGAATTTTTTTAAATATCTCCAGTAAAACTCTCCCCCAAAAAGCACCAATGCCTACATGCATACAGAAAAGATTTGATTGTGAGACACGCAATGAAACAAATGAAGATTACAGATTTAAGATCGATTACCGTAAAAAACCAAAAAACATATCTTTTTTCTCTCTAGAAGTTGATATGTCCCCGATTTCTAATGAAAGTAACAAATCTACTATAAAAAGTGATATACGGAGTATTTCTTAAATTGAGGAAATAACCTACTTACAGAAAGGCAATGTGGTTAGGTTTTTTGGTTTGCTCTTCGTTATTGTTTATTTTCGATTTTGTCATTATGTTTTCCTTTCGAATTCGAGGTTAGGCTCCTTTATCCCTTCATGTTTGTTTATTTTTTTCTTTTAATGTAATCTTGCATGGCCCGTCCCTGATTCATAAAAAAAAAAAAAAAAAAACCAGAAAGGCAATGAAACAAATGAAGATTAAAGAATCAAGAGCAATTAACAACCATCTTATCTCATTACCGTAAAGACAGACATCATATCATGTTTTCATATTTTGCTTACGTTTTAAACAAATTGTCTGTTTTCAATCTCTGTAGGATAACAGTTTTCCAGTTTTGCCCTTACATTTTCTTACTATTTCAATGATAGTCTTACGTACATAAATGTTGGAAACTTGTTTCCAATAAAGGTTTGAATGAAGAAGTTGTGTAAATAGTTAATGAGGAATCCCACATTGGGAATAAAAGGGAAAGAGCTTTACTTTATAAAAAAAAAGTTTTCAGGCTTAACAATTGGTCTTTGGGCCACTACACTTTTGTGTAGGAGGGAAGACCTAGCTAAGTGCAGGTTCAAACACACACGTGCACGCCGCCCGGCTTGGCTGAGCCCTTTTGAATCAGTTCTGTCTAACGGTTACAACAACAGCATTTGTGCCTCTTTAAGACAAAACGGTTGCCGGCAGTTATGTCTGAAACGAATGTGTCTGTTTCGGACACACCTCAACCTTTCCCAACTCCCAACCATATTATGCAGGAAATCTGTTTTTTCAGTAACGAAAATTCTTCTCTTTCTGTACAATTCTTTCTGCCTAAACAGAGAATACAACAGCATGTTCAGATTTGTCGGTGATTGAAGCTGGAAGGTTTGGCCTCTTCAGTCACGTAAGATCCATATCCCTGAGAGACTCACTGACTTAAATCCGTCCATTCCGTTAAACGACGCCATTTTTATCTTAAGGAAAAATATTTCAAATCTCGGTGAACCGTAAACATCAACCCTAATCGATTTACTATAGGAACCAAATCAGGCAGCCTACTATAAACTTAAAAGAAACTATATATGAATATTTAAGAATTGAGGAATTACTAGTCAGAAGAACATTCAAGTGACTAGATTATTACATCAATTACATTAACATCAAAGAGTCAGCATCCCTTTTTATAATATTCATAAATAATTTTAAAATAGTTTTCTTGTATTCCCTCTTCCAAAGCACAATCATTTAATTTCAATTTTTTTGGTGAAGAAGTGCCTATATTTAATCTGCCTCAAAAGGTATTTGGATCTCGTTTAGGCAAATGGGCTCTCTACTACAGCGGTCCACTATGTTATACATTACTATTGGACACTTCGGGTCGGGCCTATGCGTGACAAATCAATCCTAACCCCTCAGGTATAAATAAACCCTACTAGCTCATAGTATAAGAGCTCTATCCTCTACTGTTTTCACTCTACACACGGGGGTTACGTGCCCTCCTGTTTTATACAATGGACCGATAAACACGCCAGAGGGTTTTTGGCAAGACCCCCCTACCGGCTCATGGTAGATTCATTTTGCAGATCTACATACAGTGACTGATATCCGACTCAGACGATGATTCTACGATCGATCCAGTCAACGGATGATTCACGTACGACCATGGCTTTCGGCACCCCCGGTACGATGATATTTTTACATCATCAGTTTGGTTCAGTTGCTGGGAATCGACTATAGCCATAAACTCCAACAACCATGACGGAGACCCTTTCGATAGGTGCCGGAAACGAGCAATGAAATCACTTTGAAAACAACAAACCACGTCAATTTTCAGTGCGGGCTGGACAGATATTAGCAATACCAAATTAAAAACAAATTATTCCAGTTAACTCGTCTTGAAAATACGAGTCTAACGCCGCAAGAAACCCCCTCCCCATCTGAGCTTCCACGCTCTCTCACGCACCACCTCCAAATTCGACTGGACATTCCACCGTTTTGACATGGCACCGGTCATCTGATCTTAAGCTTATTTCTTGCTCTACAGGGCCTTAAAAAGAAAACCAAGACAACCAACAGCTGCGTCTTGAAGAGAAGAGTTCAACGTCGTAAGAATCAACTCCAACGGTCGTCGGACGTGTCCTCACACGCCGGTGGAAGAGACTGGCCGCTGAAGATGCCACCCCACGCGCCCCCACGCGATTGCATTGGATCTGATGCGGGAGCTTGTGTATGTATACAAAAGGGCTGACATCATTCGTGATGTCACCTCCTACTTGCTTTTCACTCAGACACTGCCAGCTTCCCTCAAGTTTCACCCAGCTCCCTTCTAATTCATTTAACTGTCGTTATATTCTGTCAGATGTCGTTATCTTTCGTCAGATGGCGTTAACTGGTCCAATCATACTGACCCAGTTCACAGAAAAGGTCCATGACCCGATTCACTCCTCCTATAGCCGATTCAGATCTGGTTCTAAAGCATTTCAGGTATTTTAACCAAGTCAACTAAGTCTTGGTAATTCCGAGAACCATGTCACCCTCTTTTTTAGGGTTGATCCTTCTTGTGCTGAGTGCCTTAAAACACAATTTTAGTGCCAACCCAGACTTCCTCAGAGGAAAACTACAACAACTATAAGTACTTCCTGACCTTAAGGTAAACACTTACAGTCGAGAAGTAGGGGACCTTCCCGCAAACAGAAAAGCCCAGATATCTTTACAACCATTCAGACGACCTTAAACACTTTCATATGACTGACTAGCAGCCTTGCTTGTCGTCCGAGTAAGTTGGGCCATGCCTGACCAGTAGTTGTTGATACCTAGGTAATATACTGGCAGCAGCTTCTGTGTACAAACATCGGACCTGGCCATGCCCGGCTTGCCGATCGCCGCTAAGACAATATGGGTCATGCCCACAAAATAACTACTAATATACGTGCAATAGCTCTTGTGTTAGTATGTTATTAACACCGAGGTAATATACGGTTAATAGAACCGGTAGGCAGCCTTTGGATAGGGCCATGCCCAGTTAACTCGTCGTAAAAAAAGATGGGCCATGCCCCCTTGGAAATTCCCCGGATGCCTGCAAGAC
This sequence comes from Codonopsis lanceolata, assembly GCA_013146195.2. Classification (NCBI taxonomy): domain Eukaryota; kingdom Viridiplantae; phylum Streptophyta; class Magnoliopsida; order Asterales; family Campanulaceae; genus Codonopsis; species Codonopsis lanceolata. Next base: position 90,842 of record JABEVN020000067.1, read on the forward strand.
AGTAGGGACCATGCCTACAAAATAGCAGCTAACTACCTTGGATTCCTAGTGACTGAGAAACACTGTTAGTTTGTCTATTTCACTACCTAAGTGATATATTGGCAACAACTTCGTCGATGTACAAACATCGGACATGGCCAAGCTTGGTTAGCCGGTCGTCGACAAAAGTAGGGCCTTGCCCGCTAGGCAGTCATTAAGATGCTTGCAATAAGCGATAGGGGCCATGCCCGTCAAACCTTGGCCAGATCCAAGCACCTAGCCCAGGGAAGAGCGTTTCCCCGAGCACCTAACACAGCGCATAACTACGCTTACGCTCCCCGCTCGAGATTACTCGCGGCTGAGCATTATATAATGTCTTCCTGCTCGAGTGTTACTCGCAATTGAGTAGTACACAACGTCTACCTACGTTTATTCTCACCGCTCGAGATTACTCACGGCTGAGCATTATATTATTCTTCCGCTTGAGTTTACTCGCGATCGAGTAGATTATGCACATTCCCGCACCTACGCTCCTCGCTTGATTTTTCTCGCGGCTGAGCTGTATTACTCGCTGTTGAGTAGTACACCGTTCCTACCTGCGCTTTTACTCATCGCTGAAGTTTACTCGCGGCTAAGCCATATATTATCCTCCCGCTTGAGTTTACTCGTGGTCGAGTAGATTATGCACCTTCCTGCGCTTACGCTCCCTGCTCAAGTTTACTCGCGGCTGAGCTCTATATTATCCTCCCGCTCGAGTTTACTCGCTGGTCGAGTAGATTACGCGTCTTCCTGCGCGTATGATCCCTACTCGAGTTTACTCGCGGCTGAGCTTTTTATTGTTCTCGTGCGCATAAGCTCCCCGTTTAGGTATCCCACGGTTGAGCTCCTCGCTAAAGTATCTCACTTCTTGAAGACCCTCACCTTGGTGAGTGTGAGTGCCCCGTTTTTCGACCTCTCCCCCGCTACTGAGAAGCAGGTGGTTTCAAAACCTTTCAAGCGCGTGGAATACGCCCGAGGTCAATTGTGGACTCAAAATGTGTATAACAAAGTCGCCATCTTTATTTTAAGGATAAATAAAGAAAACCCAAAAATACCAGATTTGTAAAAAGGTTCGGAGGCTAAGTTACGAGTTGGGAAGGGGTTAGGCACCCAACTCGCCCTTTTGGTCTGAAAATATGTTTTTTTTTTTGCTAAATATGCTCTTTTTATAAAATTAATAATTTAAATAAAGCATTTAATATATATATATATATATATATATATATATATATATATATATATATATATATATATATATATAATGAAATAAATACAAAACTTATAGCAACCTCATTTTAGAGTTGCAAATATATTTAATAAAAATTTTGCTAGAATAACGGCTTATTTTAGTGCTATTTGTTATAGAATTTTGAGCATCATAACTGCTTATTTCGTGATAAATTATTATTTTAAATAGAACTTTTTAAAAGATAAAAGAAATAAAACTTTTAAAGATACCTACCTCTTGAAGCTTGGGGGTTTTATCTTGTACCAAACTTGCTTTTGGTAGGTTTTAGGGTGTGCTTGCTCTGTCCTTCAGGAAATGGGAGTCTTTTTGCTTTTTGTTGTTGCTGGATTTCGGGCAGCGTAATTGTTCCTTTTTGTTGTTTTCGGCTCGGGATCCGGGCGACATAACTGCTTGTTTTTGCTTGCTTTTCTTGCTTGCTTGCGTATCAAATCGAGTAAAGCAACTGCTTGCTTCAGCTGGATTTGACGTCTGGATTCGGACAGGGCAACTACTTTTTTTGGTTCTTTTGAACCGGTGAAATACGGCGGAAACCTAGTTGGGTAACTAGGGTTCACTTTGACCGGAAGGTATTAGTGTTTAGAGAGAGATTTGGCAGCCAGGCAGAGCTTCGGGGTCAAAAGGGAAACAACCTCGGCGTTCTCTCGGAAGAGATTTTACAAACTGCAAAGTGTAACTATGTTTTTTCACTTCCCTGGAGCCTTTATTTATAGGCTGAGATCAGGGCTTCCTTTGTGGTTAAGGATCATCTGCCATGCTTCAATAGCTTGTACCACGTGCTTAAGGAGTTGCACCAAAAGCCAAATGCTGCAGTGATTTGGAGGCTGTGGGCGCTGCCTACAGGCTATGTGGGTGTGGCGCCCTGAATGGGTGTAGGCTGCGCACCCTTCCTTTCTTTTTCTTTTTTTGGCACTTTGGCCCCTGCAATTCACTGTTTATGCATTCTTTTTTTCTTTTACATTTTAAACCATGTAACTTGACATTCGTTAGTCCTTTTAATAGATTTTGATATTTTATGGCATGTCATATAACAGGGGTATGAAATTGGGGTGTCGACAGAAGGTTGCTGGATTTTTTGAAGACCCTCATCACGGTGAAACTGCTGGATTTCTCGAAGACCCTCACTACGGTGAGGCTATTGGATTTTTGAAGACCTTCACCATGGTAAGGTTACTAGATTTATTGAAGACCCTCACTACATTGAGGTTGTTGGATTCCTCAAAAACCCTCACCTTGTTGAGGTTGCTGGCCTTCTTAAAGACCCTCACTACGTTGAGGTACATTATCCTCCCGCTCAAGCGTCTTGCGGTTGAGTAGATTATCCTCCCGCTCGAGCATCTCGCGGTTGAGCTTTACATTATCCTCCCGCTCGAGTATCTCGCGGTTAAGTAGATGTCCTACTTGTCAGAAAATTATACTTCTTACCCTTGAGATAAATCCTAAAGAATAAGGACTTGAGGGCTACTGAAGTGCTTATATTTAATATGCCTTAAAATGCATTTCGGCCTCGTTTAGGCAAGGGGCCTCTCTACTACACCGGCCCACTATGCCATACATTACTATTGGACGCTTTGGGCCGGGTCCATACGTGACAAGTTAACCCTAACCCCTCAAGTATAAATAAACCCAATTAGCTCATAGTATGAGAGCTCTCTTTTCTACAGTTTTCACTCCACACACAGGGGCTACGCGCCCTCTTGTTTTATACAATGGACTGATAAGCACGCCAAAGGGCTTTTGGTGGGGACCCTTCCCGTCGTCTCACGGTGGATTTATTTTGCAGACTTACATACAACCAGATATCCGACTCAGACGATAATTCTACGACCGATCCAGTCAACAGACGATTCACGTACGACCACGAATTTCGGCACCCCCGATACAATGATATTTTTGCATCGTCAAGTCCCTTGACTTTGATCAATTCCACCATTAAATCCTTAATTAAAAAATTTCGTAATAATTTCATCTTTAAAGTTTCAACCATCAAATAAAGTATGTCAATGTTTGTCTACTACGTGTTGACATGCCTCTGGGTTGATAATTCTTGATGTTGAATTATAAATGTTTCAATCAAAGTTGTTTGATGTTGAACCATAAATGTTCCACCATTAAACTATCCTATACATTTTCTTGATAATTCTTGATGTTGAATCATAAATGTTCCACCATTAAACTATCCTACATTTTCTGTTTTGCAAAAGAAAACTTAATTAATCTAAGGTCCTAACAAAACTATTACTCCATCCGTCCCTAAATTATTGTCTTTTTTTTTGTCCGTTTCAAAATAATTGTCCAGTTTAAAACTTACCTTTTTAGAACATCACTTTTACTACTTTATCATTACTTTTTCACTTTACGTTAATTATGAGTCATATACACATGAGCTTTAAAGGAAACTACACATTAAATCAATATAAATAATCAAGTCAATTGTTTTTTTAAAATGTGCGTCTGGTCAACTAGGACGATTATTTAGGGATGGAGGGAGGAACATTTTTTCTAAAATTATGTTTTCAACTTAAAATGTTTCCTTTTTGAACATTTAATAGAATGGACCGGTACAAAAATTCATTTCCTACTTAATAATGTCCAAATAAAGATCTTGCTTTAAAGCACAATTAAGAATACTCTATTGTGTCACATGAAATTAAGTCAACATAAGCACTATTTATTACTTCCCCCATTTCGAGAAAAGAGCTCCGTTTGAAAGTTGATTTTTTTTAATAAAAATAACACTTTAAGTAGTTTATTAGTAATAAAATAATACTTTTATACTTTAATTTTTAAAAATTAACTATTTAAATGAAATATTCAAAAATGGAATAATGGACTCTTTGTCTGATCACCCAGACGAAGGGAGTATATCGGAGAAAATGGTTGTACATCGAATGTAGAATTTATATGTAGGTTATGGTGATCTTAATCGAAATGATTTCATTAGAAACTCTATTATGATGGAGTCAAACATGAGATTAAAAGCATTAATTATTTTTCTCTAAATGAATTAGTTAATCCAACTATATAAGACCTAAACAGTAGTCACCCAAATAAACAAGATCATGAGTAAGATGATGAAAACCATAATTTTGCTCTTTTTATCACTCCATCTAGCTTTCACAACAAAGGCAATCCATCTCACGGCGGTGGAAGAGGTTCATGTCCTCAACGGCCTCCAAACCGACAAATAATTTGGAGGTTCATTGCTGGTCAGGGGATGACGATCTAGGCGTTCGTCGTCTCCCTAAAGGTCAAGATTATCATTGGAGCTTCCATGACAATGTAGTCACCTTCACCGTCTTCAATTGTAGCTTTCATTGGGGTCCAAAGCATAACAGTTTTGTTGTTTATAATTCGGCATATCATAACGCATGTGGTGATGTTGCACGAGCACGACCTTGTCACCAATTCTTTTGGTTAGTGAGGGACAATGGCTTTTATTATTCTAATGAGAATTATCCTAATACCCGTGTGTATGAGAAAATACATGGTTGGCTTTCTCATTAACTAGTTTTACCCCGTGCGTTTAAACGCATGGACAAATATATCTTTATTTAAATTAAATTTAAGTAAATTAAAAAAGAAACACAAAATTAAAAAGAATAGAGAAAAAATAATGTTGGAAGATGCTAATCTAGAAATTAAAAGCCTTTTCAAACGGCTACACATTTGTTATCTATTAAAAAAAAACTGCTACTCATGTGTTTAAGTGTACGTTTGTTTTAAGTTTATTTTTTTCACTCACTACTTATACTAATTTAACAAAGAAACATTTGTGTGTGTTCAAGTTTTAATATTTAACTACTTAAAATGTAATATAAATTGTTAAATCGGCAGCTTGGTGAAGGTAAGAGGGAGAGAGTTAAGATCTGGCTCCAATTGATGATAGAGGAAAATGGGGTTATTTGGGAAATTAGAGAGAGATAAAATTGGATGTAGGGGAGAGGAAATCAAAGGGTTTTGTTTAAGACTTCTATTTTCAAGGTTGGGTTATCGGTTCACAAAACATAGGATGCAATAATTCATGTTGTAAGTTCCAATGAGCTATTTAATTTTTTAATATTTAATTATAAAATTTATTAAATATTTGTTGTAAATGAGGTTATATTTTAAGAAAATATTTTTGACGAGATTTTACTATATTTAGTCTATCTTGATTTTATATATATATTGATACGACCTTTTTGGGGTTTGAAAAAGCTATATAAGACTAGTATTAAATGCTTTAGTGATTTGATGTTTCGCTCATGCATTTATGTATCATAAGTATATCTACTTGATGGATCTGCAAAAATTGTTTTCTTAAATGGACTGTTACGAATTAATAGAGGTTTGATAAATATAAGAATAATATAATTTTTTGGTCCTTGAACTATACCAATTATATGCGTTTGGTCCCTATAGTTTTTTTGTAATGTATTTGGTCCTTAAATTAGGGTTTTATTAAGAGATTACCTCTTGATGGGGTTACCGTCACTTTTGCCGTTAGACTTTTTTGAAAACCCAAATATACCCTTACGCTGCTTAGCGGGAAATATACTTTTTTTAATTTTTGGGTTTGGTAAAGATACGAGAGTTCCCTGATCATCTATATCCACCAAAATCCCCAATTCCTCACACTCCTTAATACTCAATACATCCCAAATTCTCTTCTTCAAATTCTGATAATAAGTAGGCTGAAGCGAAGAAAAATAGACGAGACTCTTGGTTGGGAGCATCTACTGGTGCGCATGAATTAGCATATGAAATACCTCTTCTTTCTTTGCTCGAAGGGAAGCTCGAAATCAATCATGCGTGGTAGGAGGTCAGAGGCGGATGCACAACTCCGAGCCGGAATCTTAGTAGTCACGGCTCGGGAACGGATTTTCGCCTCAACTAGTTCTTATAGCCAAATATTGCACCCCCCAAACCCTCGTTGTGCTCCAATTACCTCTGCATTTGACTTTTCCGCTTAGTCCCCAACGTCTTCGGTTGTGAATTCGGCAAATTCATGGAAGCCGGTGAAAGATTTTAGGTATTCCACAGCGGGGGCTAGGTAGGGTGCGTTCGGCATGGTCAAGGCGGCGGATCGCAAGTCAAGGTCTGATGCGACGGCGTCTTGTCTACTGGCTCGAATTTTGGGAAGAACGTGTGGTTTGGGGATTGTTGTTTGTAGGCTTGTAGCTGATGTAGCGCAAAACGGCATCGCCGTAGAGTTGAACTTCTGCTAAGACGGCGGTCGAGGTGGATGGGCGGGGACGAGGGTTTAGCGCCGTGAGCGATGCTGGTAGCAAATGTAAGCTCGGCGTCATCGACTTCGATGGCGACTGATCGGATAGCGAGCCCATATGAAGAGGTGAATGTGCGGTGAACGGGGGTGGGAGAAGGTTGGAATGGATGAGGTAGTGGCGGTGTTTGAGGTAGCGGCGGAGATGAAGGGAGAGTAAGGAGTAGTGAAGAGGAACCGGAGCTGGCCGGAGCAGAGGAGGTATAGTTCGGGTTTCGGACAACGGATGGGGTTGATGGCGTGGTGAGAAGATGGCTTCGTTGCTCTTGATCTGCTTTGTTCTTTGTGTGGCGGCAGTGGAAGTGTGGCCGACGTCGGATTGGGAAACGAGTTGTGGGTTGAAGAAGGGTTGATCTGATTGTTTCCCTTTGAGCGGACGGAGTAATTTCATTTTTCATTGTTTCCTTTTTTTCTTTTTCTTTTTTCATTTTTCATTTTTTTTATTTTAAACCACTAACTAAGGGTAAAATTGAGTTTTCAAAAAAACATAACGGCAAAACTGACGGTAACCCCGTCAGGGGGTAATCTCTTACTAAAAACCTACTTTAAGGACCAAATACATTACAAAAAAAATACAGGGACCAAACGCATAGTTTTGGTATAATTCAGGGACCAAAAAATTATATTATCCTAAATATAAAGATAACAATAAAAAAAATACTTCTAGAATATTAGATGCTTGTGTCTACATGGGTGCAGTATTTCTTAAAATTTTATTTTCTTATTAATTTTTAAAGTGTTTTCTTTATTTGAGCTTTAATTCGATGTTATATACATCCTCCAACTCAAATAGTTTCAATTTTTTTTTGCTTTTCTAATTTTTTGTCTCATTTCTAAATTTAATTTATAAACCTCCATTATATTTCAAAATAAAATCTCACTTTTTCAAAAAACAAAGCATTTACAAAAAAAATTAAGGCCAAAATATGCTAACCTCGCGAAATATCCCTCAAATCTCATAATTCCTCAAACCTAAGAAGTGTGCCTACGTCCTGATGTTACCAATCCCATTTTCCTTCTCCCATCAATGGTCATAATGAAATTCACGTTAAATGACACATGAGCGTACATGTACAGGGCATTTATGTCATTTGATTTGGGGGTGTAAAATAAGATTTACTTATAATTTCATCATTTAGCTAACTACTTTATATTTAAGATATTCTTGAATTAGAAATTGTTTTATAAAATTTAAAATAAATTTAAAAAGTTCATCATTTCATTTTAAATACATAGAAAAAGTTCATTTAGACATTTTATCGAACATTTGTGGTGTATTAACTATCAATTGTGTTGGTTGCTTGAATAAGCAAAATGTATGTAAAATTGACAATAATGAAAATACTACTAAATAGTATTATATATGAGATTTGGACAACTAGAAAAATCTAATGCCTATCTTGTAAACTGGGACAAAAGGTCACGTTAAATGGCATAATGAGGAAAATTTTAGGTTGAGGTACATTGAGATTTGGTGGATATTTTAGGATGCTATTTATATTTTGCCAATTAAGATATAATGATTATCTAATGAAGGGCAAAATTATTTTTCTTCCGTTCAACTCAAAGCATCCAAGTATAAAAAATTTACTCCCTATGTTCTTAATTCTTTGACTCGGCACATGGTTTAAGAAAAAATAATTAATTTATTCTAAGTTTAAGTGTGATTTCCTTTAATGCTTTTGTGTATGTGGCCATAGCTAAAATAGGTAGAAAAAATAAGAATAAAATAGTAAAAGTGTTTTACTGAAACGAAAAGTTTTAAAAGATAACAGTTATTTTGGAACTGACAAAAAAAGAAATGTGAGCAATTATTTGGGAACATAAGGAGTGATAATTAAGAGATTTATAAATATCATTGGAGTTGCTTATAGAAACAAAAATGTTTGTCCATAGCCAAGATACTTATTACACATGTGGAGGATAAAGTTAAAAAACTATAATAATTGGAAGCATAATTTTAAAAAATAAACTATTTAAGTGAAATACTCTAAATTAAATAATTGACTCTAGGTATAGAAGAGAAGAAGTATTATGAAATTATTGTCCTTGCAGCGAGGCTATTTGTACGTTTGATGCATCATTTTATTTGTATCTGGTTGTTTGTTCATGTTAATAAATCCTAGTGTTAATCGCACCATTGATCCTTTGAATTTGAGTCTTTTTCAGAATTAGTTTCTCAATATTTTTTTGTTAAAATTGGATCCTAAGTGTTTTAAAATTTCACAATATTAGTCCTTTTGATGGATGAAATATTGCAATTAGAGAAATTCCATTAAGTTGTTTATGTGTCTCCTATGTGCATTTAGTAAGGATTGAAATGAAAATTTCTCAAAACTAACTTATATCACTATGTGCATGGAGTCTCCGGGGTTTGAAAAAGACTAGAAGGCCTTCTTCCCTAAATCATTTACATCTCATTGAAATTAAACAAAACCCAAAAGATTAGCAAATATAAAATGCTTACATCATATTCATAATTGCCATACAAACAGTTTAAGGTGTTGTTTGGTAGCCAGGATTAAGGCTAGATAGGATTAATAAGTCGAGTTGCCTGATGTTTGGTACGCAATAGGTGGTCGGGATTAATAACACGAGTTATCTGGATAAAGTCATTATCCCCTCACTATTAATACCAAGGGGGAGAGTGATATTATTAGCGCCATCGCTACAAAAAAATTGGGATTAACATTTTTAATCTCAAAATTATCCCTGATATACAAGTGATGATTAATAGCGAGAAAGTGAAGGAAGCAATGTCAAGAAATGGGTCTAAAGGGAAGTAAACTAGAAGGGTGTTTCCTAGATCTTGCGTGTTCTTCTGAATCTGGCATGGGAGAAAAAGTGGGTTTCTAAAGAGAAAAAGAAAAGGAAGAAATACCATGGAAATATCTCGCGTGTTTTTCCACTGTCTTTCAACGTCTTCTTCGGCAACAACAAGAGCTTATGTAAGTCCAGTTGACAATAATAAGATTAGAGGGGGGTGAATAGTTTTTTGAAAAAAACTAAAGGGGTTGTTTTAAAAAACTAAACAAACTTGCAGCAGAAATGAATAGGTTGTTTGCTGGATGATGATGCCAGTCAGCTCATGAAGGATTTAAGAATCTTTTGTTGGCTAACTGATGTTATTAGTTGGATTGAAAACGTTTAGTTGAAATAGTTTTGATCACTTTTCAAAGGACAATTAATAAGCACACGTGAATATGTAACTTAAGTAGATTGAGACTTCTTAAGTGGTAATAGGGTCGGCCCTGGGCAAAGGCAAGCTGGGCACCAGCCCACAACCCAAGCTAATTAGGGGCCTAAAATTTTGTAGGCATTAGTAATATTATTATATTGAGTTAGTGTTTTTTTTATGGGTAAATTTCAAGTAGGAATAATTTTAGAAAAAAATTTTCATCTATGTCAATCAATTTTTTGACATTTCATATAACTATAAATTAGGTGTCAAATGACAAAAATATCATTAATGAAGATAAATCTCATCCGATCTAAAAAAAAACCAAAAAAATGATGATGCTAAGGCTTGACATCAGCAATGTTTTCACAGTTTATTCAACCAAAAAAAATTCAAAAATGCTGATGACAAGACTTGGTATCAGGTTAACAATCCAGGTATCAGGTTAGCAAACCAGACATCAGGACTGTTTATTCAAAATGTTTCAAAAAATGCTGATGCTAAGGCTTGACATTAGCACTGTTTTCACAGTTTATTCAACAACAAAAAAAAAAATCAAAAATGCTGATGCCAAGACTTGACATCAAGAATTCAAAAATGTTTCAAAAAATGCTGATGCCAAAGCTTGGCATCAGCACTGTTTTCACAGTTTATTCAACCAAAAAAATTTAAAAATGCTCATGGCAAGGTTTGGCATCAGGAAGATCAAAAAAATTCAAAAATGCAGAATTCCGGCATCAGGTTAACAATCCAGGCATTTGGTTGATGTCAGTGCTTGGCATTAGGACCTCACTTCCCTGTCACCAACCCCGCCATCTCTACTCTCTCTGTCGCCCACCATTCTTGTCGGGTCTGTTCCCTCAATCTTCATCCCCCACTGCCTTTGACCAACCACGATCTTTAATCAACAGAGCCCCCATGGCCACCATCCATCTTTCCCTCCCTCATCTTCTCCTGGTCCCAGCCTCCAGACCCTCGTGTTGTTGTTTTGACCGCCCCTGCGCTAGCTTCGTCTCCGTCTTCTTTCCCTCTTGCCGGCTTCAGAACAGCCCATAGATCCGGCCTTCATCCTCACTCCTGTCGCTCCACCTTCGGCCAAAAGCTCCAGCAAAGCCGCCAAGGCAAGAAATATCTCCATCTCCGTGCTCCCGCTTAAACCCCTGCCCGGCCGTTTCGTCTGAGCCTCGCTATCTTCGCTCTTTCCCCTGCTCAAATCACCGGTGATGTGGAATAGACCCACCAAGCGACCATCATCCTCTTCTACGGCCAAAAAAGTCGCCGTCTTTTCTTCTCCAAATCCTCAGTCCATCGACCTCCCTTCCCTGTCACCAACCCCGCCATCTCCACTCTCTCTGTCACCCACCATTCTTGTCGGGTCTATTCCCTCAATCTCCATCCCCTGCTGCGTTTGACCAACACCGATCTTCAACCATCAACGCCCCCATGGCCGCCATCCATCTTTCCCTCCCTCATCTTCTACGGCCACCCAAATTAGTCTCCGACCCCTTCGTGCTGTTGCTTCTGCCTCCCAAAGATCGCACTTTGGTAGATCTGGAAAAAGAAGAAATGAAAATATATGTAATTACATAGAAGGAGAGAGGACGACTTTGTATGACACAAAGGGGGCAGTGATGTACTTTCACCCCAAAATTATACCTAAAAGATATGTCTAAAAAATGGTTGGATTGATTTGAAAACATGTTTTTAAAAGATGTACCAGCTTGTAATTTGTTCTTTTTTATGCAACTAGCTGAAGAGGTTCAAAATCTAAAGAAAATAACCCAATTCGACAATTCTCAAACTTAAGACACTGCCCTGACTCACTTCATACATTCTAATTCGGCAATTATCAAATAGTTCAATTAGTAATAGTTACAGCCTTAATATTTCTTGAGAATGTTGTGACTTGGGTCACTTATGTATAAATATTAGGGAAAAATATTAATGTACTAAAATTGATGAATCGTAGTTCAAAAATGGACTAGCAATTATATTATTGAACCGCAGTGCAAAAATTAATGTACTAAAATTGATGAATCGCGATACAAAAATAGACTAGTAGTTATACTATTGAACCGCAGTGCAAAATTAATTCAATAAAAATTGATGAATCGCGGTTTAAAAATAGACTAGCAGGTTACACTATTGAACCGCGGTGTAAAAAATAATGCGATAATTAAAATTGATGAATCGCGGTGCAAAATTAATGACCTTCATAACGCGCCTACGGTTCATTAATGGTATCGTAGTCATTTTGTCACTAAAAGTGACTTTTTTCTTATTGAAAATAAAAATGATGTACTTTAGCGATTAAAAGTTTCGAAAATTGGAACGACCCATAATATTTTCTAAATATTAATATTGATTATTAAATAAAGGCTCTTTTTTGAGCTTCACCCTAGGCCAATTAAATGCTAGGAACGGCCCTGAGTGGTAGAGCAATCACATACAAGCTGATAAGTAAAAGACAAAACATATAAAGTGGTTCACAGTAAAACTGTTACGTCGTCTACCAAGTTGGTTAGCCTTGAATTTTAAAGTGCATTAACATTATTAATAATCTAAAGTGAACACTAATGAATTAGTGTACACAAAAGATCAATGTTTATAGAGTATGATTGAGAATCAATCACATTCGTGGGATACAAATATACAATCAATGATTCCTCAATGACTAGATAGAAGGGAGGAATTACTACACAATATTGATTGCTTAACAAATACTAGAAAAGAGAATGAGAAATAAAGACTATGTAGTAAATGCTATGGCCGAGGCACTTTGAGATTGAATGCTTGAGAGATAGTGAATGTATCATTGACTTTGATCTTCAGACCCGTTGGAAGCAGATTTGAATTTGAAAGGAACCAATCATTTAGATTGTGATTTTCAACAAAATATCTCAAGGATATTGTTTGTGAAAAGAGTAATAAATGTAATGTTCTATTAAAACACAAAAAAAAAAAAGTGTCAGTCAAGAAGTATGTTTAGATTATTAAGGAAAACAAGCTGACACTTATAAAACAAAAAGCTTGCAAGACAAGCTTTTCACATTTGAGTTGATAATCTATTGAAATCTATAGCTAACTGATAAACCCTTAAATAGAATAGAGTTATTCAACCAAAAAGTTTGTCTAGTATTCTAATGAGTTTAACTAAATCATGCCTAAGTTCAACAACTTATTTGTTTCAAATTTTGGAAGATTTCTAGATCTGGAGATCTGGGTTTGGTGTTTTGATTTCCACCTCAATCTTTCTTTTTTTTGGTGGATTCAAGCTTCTGTACTTACCATGTTGTTCTTCTCATCTTCTGCGTCTTCTCCAGTGATGTTGAATACGTATCTAGATTTCCTTTGTGCACATTATTTCTTTATATTTTCACCAAATCTCTTCTTTTCCAAAAAGGATGAGGAGTTGTTTTGCTACACGAGGAGATGAGGACGAGGCCCTGGTAGTATTAATTAGTTGCATTGAGCCTTAAGCTCCATCTTCCTCGACTCCAGCTTGATAACAACCACCCTTCCAAAACATTTGGAGAAGAAGGCTTTGTAGTCTTTTTTTTTTTCAAACCCTAGAGAGACTTGATTGCAGATTGTGATATAAGTTAGCTTTGGAAAATTTTCATTTTACTCCTTACCAAATGCACATGGGACTATGAGAAACACATGAAAAACTTAACGAAATTTATCTAACGGCATCCATCAAAAGGACTGAGATTATGAAAATTTGAAAATCTTAGGACCCAATTTTGAGAATGGTCCAAAGTTAAGGGACCAATGGTGCGATTAACCCTAAATTCTACTAGTTGATTAACTTCTTTTTATATGCACCGACAAAAACCATACACGTCTATACTATACTCCCTTTGTTTCTTAAATAATTATTCCTTTCTCTTTTTTGTCCTTTTCAAAATAATTATTCTCTTTAATATTTCATTTTTAGGAAAATATTTTTACCATTTTATCGTTACTTTTTTTATCTACTTTTGTTACGCTCACATGCACAAATTAAGTCATTAAAAGAAACTAACATTACATCATTCTTTATACTAATACATTCAATTAGTTTTTCTTAAACGGTGTGTCAGGTTAAAAATAATACTCCCTCCGTCCCTAAATAATCGTCTGGGTTGACCCGGCGCACAGTTTAAGAAAAAGTAATTGACTGAATTATTTATATTGATTTAATGTGTAGTTTCCTTTAATGTCCATGTATATGTGGCCCACAATTAAAGTAGAGTGAAAAAGTAAGGGTAAAGTGGTAAAAGTGATGTTCTAAAAAAGTAAGTTTCAAAGTGAACAATTATTTTGGGACGGACGAAAAAGGAAAGGAGGACGATAATTTAGGGACGGAGGGAGTAATTATCTAGGATTGGAGGGAGTACTCATTTTTCTTTATAAAGAAACTAGATTCTGCGTCTTATGGCGGCGTCGATATGAGGCGATATCGATTATATGGCGATATTAATGTATCAAAATAAATCTATATATATATATATAATTAAATATTGTGTGTGTATATATATATATATAAAGCTAGAATATAACTATTTCATCAAATAGATTTAATAGCCCATTTTACATGAAGGAAAAAAAGAAGAAAAAAGGAGTACAAAGTAAAAAAAAAAACCTGAACGGTTAGATTATGTTGAGATAAAAATAGTTTAGATGATATTTATATATGAGATAAAAACAGTTTAGATTAGATTAGGAATCTTCTCAGCGATTCGAGGGGACACATGCCGTGCGAAATAAATTACAAATTGTTTGATATAAGTAAAAATAATCAATCTCAGCCGCTCTTTATCCCACTGAGCTCTATTATATAGTAGATAGTCTCATTTCTTTATTGATGGTCAACCCAAGACAATATCATGTTACTCTATTCATTCGACTCAAATATTCAATGTTTATAAAGTGTAATAATTAAGGGATACATAAATATTATTATTAGAATTTATCATAATTACAATAATATTGAAGTGTAGTCAATATGCTTATATTAATGTGGATGATAAAAGTTGAAAAATTATAGAGATTGTTGGTATAGTTTTTGAAAATAGTGTTTTTAAGTAAATATCTTAAAATAGAATAATTGACTATTAGATTAGACATTGGTTTCGTATATAATCCTTTTGTTTTGACTTTTTATGGTCAATTTAATAAAACTTTGACTAGATATTTATAAATATTAAATATTTACTAAAAAAACTCTAAAAAGTGTTATTGATATATTCATTTTATCAACAGTTCAAATTTAATTATTTCGCAAGTAATATGATCATCTCTATGAAAGATATGCTTGTTAAATATCACGATAAATGTCACATGCATGCTTTTAGTTTTAGCAATATTTGTTCCAAAACTTAATGTTTGACTTATTACGTAAATATATTAATGGGATTTAACTTTTTTCAACCCTATTTCTTTTTTTATTTAAAAGGATTGTTTCTCAAAAAAAAAAAAAAAGCTGAGAAAAATTTCCTATTAATTAATAATGTGTAAATAAAGATTTTGTTTTAATGCACAATTAATAATATGCCGCCGTGTTACATGAACGTTGAACAGAATGGCATACCAAAACCAAATTGTGGAGAAAATGGGTGTGCCCTGTACGTAGCAATTAATTATATGTAGATTATGGTGATCTTACTTGGTAATTATTTTTCTGTATATGAATTAATCCAACTATATAAAGCCTAAACAATAGTGACGAGTAATAGTACTAACACCATGAAAGGCCTTTGTTTGCTCTTTTTATCACTTTATTATATGACTTTCTTCACAACAAAGGCAATCCATTTCAGGTCGCTGGAGGAGGTTCATGTTCTCAACAACCTCAAAACCAACGTCAACAATTTGTTTGTTCATTGTTGGTCAGGGGACGACGATATGGGCGTTCGTCGTCTCCCTAGTGGTCAAGATTATAATTGGATCTTCCGTGACAACTTTTTCACGTCCACGGTGTTCAATTGTAGCTTCCGATGGGATCCGAATCATAACAGTTTTGTTGTTTACAGTCAGAAGTGGCCAAAGTTATGTCCGGATGGACGTGCAATAACTTGTCACCAAACCTTTTGGTCGATAAGGAACGATGGCTTTTATTATTCTAATCAGAATGAAACTTATCCTCGTGTGTATGTGAAAAAGACTGGTTGGCTATCTTAATATATTCTTAAGAGTTGAATGCTTTTGTGATTTAATGTTTCACAAGTTAATGATATTGAGATTCCTACTTCTTTTTTCATCTTCTCTGCTCCATCTATGTTCAAACTTAATCCTTCTTCTTTAAATTTACTCATTCCCACCAATTCATCCATCATCACATCATGCATTTTGTTTCACATAATTCCATTTACACAAGTACATCTATTTGCATTCTTACCAAGTATTAGACGTTTAATAAATGTAAATATTAGAGTCATTTAATAACAATACAAAATTTATCCATCGAACCGCCTCAGTCTAGTTACAAATAACCTCCCTTAACTATGAATTTAGTTCACATTGCACCCCTCAACTACCGCTTGAAACAATGTACCCTTCAACTATAACATTTTTTTAAATCGCACATTCTATTTAGACATTGTTATCTTAGGCCCTGTTTGGTACCATGTTTCGGAGGAAAACACTACTCAAACTGCTCCATTTTAGCAAGCGGAGTGAATCAATACCGTGGTTATGGAATGCGGCGTTTGGTAGAACGCTGCGTTTGTGGAACGACATAAAAAGTAGCGTTTTCAAAAATGCCATAAGCAAAACACTTATCTCCTAGAGCTGAACCCAAAATACCCCTGCATTTTCCTTCGTTTATCTCCTTACCTTCTTGATTGCAAAATTAATACAACCTAGAAAAATACCCACCTCTTTCTTTCCTCAAGGTGCTACCTTAAAAAAAGAAGGAGATGGTCAGGGAAGGAGGAGATGAGGAGGCGAGGCGAAATGGAGGAGGGATTGAATTTGGGACTAGAGAGGGAGGAGAGCTCAAGGCGAGAGGAATGAGTTTAGATGAAAAAGTGATTGAATCTGAAAGACAAAGATAGAGAGAGAGGGACCGGAGGAGGAGGGATTCTTTGACTGCTAAAGTGGGTTGGGGAAATGGTGAAGGGATGGGTCTGTTAAAGTGGGTTTGGGGAAATGGGGAAATCTGTAGATATGGTGAAGGGATTAGTTTTTTCTTTCTTTTTTTAATTTTATTACTTTATGCAACAAGCCAACAATCACCCCTTCATATAAATTAATATGTTAATTTTTTTACTTGATTATAATTAATGCTTTAAAAAATAAATTTGCTTGATAAGGAATTATATATAAGGATAACATAGTCAATTTAATAAATATACAAATTACAAATATAGCGTTTTGAAATTGTATTCAAACGCGTTTATAAGAAAAAAAACTGTGTTTTAAAAACGTTGTAGTAAAATAATAATTTATAATAAATTTAATTTAGTATAGCGTAACAAGTGTAGAAAATAAGAGTTCATGTGAATAACGACATAATATTTTAATTGATAGAAGTACTTGTTTATAGGTTTACAATATTAGGCAAGGATTTATTAATATTAATTTATTATGGTGGTCTGGTTCGGATCAAAGGGTATAACCGTCTTTTTGAAAACTATTCAAGTTTATAAAAATAGTGTTTTGATTAAAATTATATCACAAACGTGTTTGTAAGGAAACCGCTGCGTTTTAAAACCGCTCCGTTTTAAAAACACTACACCAAACAGGCCCCTAATTAATGGAATGAGATATACTGATACCGGCACGAGGACAGCTTGGTCGATTGACTCAAGTTTCGACCGCAAGATCCAACCGGAATGAGATATACTAACACTAGCACTAGTAATTACTCCCTCGGTTCCAGGTAAAAACCCACCGTACTATTTTGAGATAGGTCATCAAAATATTTCAAATCTATTACCATTGTTTGGATTCAACGGTTCCTAACTCAAGTTGGAAAGTTGCCAACTTGTATATGACCGTTTGAAATATTGTTGTTCCATTGCAACACTCATTCTCAAAGTTTTGTAAATTGGACACAAACTTCATTTCTAATCATTTATAAATTGCATAGAAAGATTATTAGTGCGCCTTGGTTTGTTTAAAATGCTACCAGTTGTATCAAACGTTGCCAGAAGACGCGAGTGAGTGACAAAACGTAACATATTTGGAGGATAAGTGAATAATCTCCCCATCTTCATTGTCAAATCATTATAAGAGATAAGATGCGATTGAAGAAAATAATATGAACAGAAATTAAATGAACTTTCATCCAACCTATTTTTTAGAAGAATGGAATATAATGATACTATTAACATTTATCTAAAATTACATTTTCAACTTCATATGCTTTTGCTTTTCAAACGAGTAATGCTAGATCCACTTAATCAATATATAATTTTGTTATGAACCGTAGATATTATAGCAAACACACACATACTCTCTCTCTCTCTCTCTCTCTCTCTAATTGTTATGGTAAACTTTACTTCCTCTCAATCTATTTCGTAATATATGTAATCTCATATTATTAAGATTTAATTAATTTTTTGGATTCTTGACTTTTAAAGATCATTTATTTGGTCCTTATACTAAAAAATTAATTCATTTGGTGTTACATGTTGACGTATACCGTCAGATTTTCTCTTTTCCCCGTTTAACGCTAGAATTTCCACTTGGTTTTGCTTGAAAATGTGAAAGAAACTACCTTTGTCGTTGATGTTTGGGATTGATTTTTGTTTACTCATACCGTCATATCAATGCCTCCATCATCTCACACATCTGCCTCCACTTGTGCTGTTGGAGTTAGCTGTGGATACAAACGAATCAGTAATTCAATTAACTAAACATTATCTTCTGCATATGATTCTAATAGCCTCATAATTTGGTGGGTTGGGTTGGGTTGGGTTTGGATTGAGTTGGAATGAGTAATTGATTGAAACATGTCGAAATCCATTAAAATCCAAAAGTCAAATAGATTGGGTCAGAATGGATCGGGTTGAAACGGGTAATGGGTTAAAGCGAGTCGGCTCGGCTCAAGCCAAAAAAAATTCCCCAAAACACAAATTTATAGTATAAAAAGTTACTGATCGAAATGGGTAATGGGTCTGACCCGTTTCAACCCGACCCATTAATATTATTAAATCAAAACGAGTTACCCGCTTTAACCCAAAAATATTAATAAATTAGGTCAAATTGGGTAATATAAATTGAATTTGGTGGGTTAACGAGTAATAGGTTACAATTACGGAGCCTAGGTTCTAATGACAAACTTAAAAATCAGTATGCCGCCGAAAACATCAACTACTTACTTTTAAACCCATAAATGAAGTTAGAATTAACGGAGAATGAGTACGGCGAAGGGGACTGCAATCTACCCAACCACAACCACAACCGAACCACCTCCTCCGACATAGTTATTCTCTTTAAAGGGCGCAGATTGCAAAAAAAAACATCGGAATATCCCTCTCCTCTTCCTCCATTATTGGTGCCACCTCAGTATCCTACATAAACCCACAACATTCAAACCCAACTTAATGTCACATTCACACAATAATCGTATCAGTTCGTAATATATAAATGGAAATTGGAGATTTTGCAACAAGCAGAGAGAGAGTACAAGGCGATGGATTTTTCTGGCGGGAGAAGTTGGAGAATTCATCATTGACATCTTCAAGCTCTTTCCTCTTCATTTTCACGGGATTGTATGACCCCTCCATTCTGATTCAGATTCCTCGTTTGTATTCTCGATTGAAAAACCCAAATAATGGTGAAATAATCAAAGGAATTTGATTTGTATCTTTCAATTTGGGGGTTTTGATTCGATCATCGTGTGGGTGGATGGGTGGTGAAATTGGTTTTACAGAGAAAGTACAAGGCGATAGATTTTTCTGGCGGGAGAAGAAAGGGAGAAGTTGGAGAATTCATCGTTGACATCTTCAAGCTCTTTCCTCTTCATTTTCACGGGATAGTTTGACCCCTCCATTCTGATTAAGATTCCCCGTTTGTTTTCTCGATTGAAAAATCCAAATAATGGTGAAATAATCAAAGGAATTTGATTTGTACGTTTCAATTTGTGGGTTTTGATTTGATCAGTGTGGTGAAATTGGTTTAACAAAAGATACGATGAATGAATCAAAAAATTACAATAATACCCTCATTTGTGTAGTAATGCAAATAAGGGTACTTTCGGTATTTTGAAAGTAATTTCATGGTAAGTTGAACGGTAACAGGGTGAGGGAGAATTTGATGGTAAAAGTAAACATCTAGGACCAAACGATTTAAATTTTTATGGTTTAACAAATAATTTGGTTTATGAACTTAACAACTCTTCATGTTTGTGTTCTCATACTTGAACCCTTCCTGATTTGATAGTTAAACTACGTATTTGGTCATACAGTTTGTCTATCAAGTGATAGCCGTAGTTGAGGCGTTAAAAATTGTGTAAAATGTCTCAAATGCCGTTACTAATTGTTGAGTTTGATTTTTTTTTTAAATCTTGTTTTTGTTTAATCCTAACTCACATAGAAAAAGGAAAAATAATAATAAATCAAATTAACCTAGTCTTCCCACTTCCTTGATTGACCCGGTGGGGTGGAGTTCGGTTAAAGAGGTAATTGTTGCCACGCTCTTGGTGACCGGGGGTGGTCCATCGGCTTGGTCCGTCTCTTCTGCTGCCTCTTTGACGAAGACTGGTGGTTAGGTAGGTTTGGGGATTGCCGACGGCGATGGCGAAATGTTTAGGAGATACCATCGTTGGAGAGGCAGTAGGGACTTGCATTACACATAATATCTCACTGAATGGAAGTCAAAGCAAAGAAAGCAAAGTCAGTCGAAAGTAGAAAATCAAAGGCAAATGGTTAACAAATATCTCCCCATTCAAGAAAAAAGGTTTATACCCACTTTTCAACTGGCAATCTGGCATCCCCTTCTTTAGGTGTACAGCGAATCCCACTTTCCCCTTCTTGGTCGAGCTAGCTGTGGAAGAGAATTCTTTAGTGATCCTAGCCAGCCTAGGCCTAAATCTGAAATGTCGAAAACATCCCTAGCCTCTGCCCGGCCGATCATTCCGCTACCTTCTCCCCGATCATGATAAAAGAGAGAAAGAGTGACTAAATGTAGTAGAGTCGAACGTTAATATTTATGGGATGATCTAGTTGCACCGTTTACGCAATTTTTCTGAATTGTGGGTGGTTAGTCTTAGCTTTCTCCCACCAAGCCTTGATATTACTCAGTTGACCCGGATCTCTAAAGAGGGATTCCAACCATGTTCAATTTTCGTCTTTTCTAGGGCCTAAGCACCTCGAGGTCTGGAGCCAAATCATACTAAAGAAAGAGAAGAACAAAGAAGGGAGGTCAGATCCTACTAGCATTCGGTGACCTGCCTCGTGAAGACAATGTTGAAGTCAGTGATGTGGCTAATCCACAAGTCAATAACGTGCATAGATCAACTAAGACAAATAAGATGAAGAAAGATTTGCAACGATTCTACAATGCTATCAAACTACCATGTGTGGATGTATGGAGATGATTTCAACTTCCAGTTAAGATAGTTTTGTAGATTATCTAAGGGCATTTTTGTAACTGATTTTTGGTGTTTGTTTTAGATATTTTTTCTTTGCCAGGCCGGTAACTGTAAATTAGTTAGTGAAGTTTGTTAGTGGAGGAGGTTGTTAGTGGAAGTTGTACGTAGTTATATAACAAGAGTTTACACTCCATTCTCTGTAACAAGAAATCACAACTCATTAATGAAAGTGAGTTTTCCCTCCAAGCCTTCATGCTGCTGTTCGATCTTCAATCTTCCCTTTCCAAAATCCACATGGTATCAAAGCTCTTCGATCCTACCTATTGATCAGTGCTCTAGTTCTTTTCCATTTTGAAATTCGTTTGTTCTCATTGATTATCATACATCCTGAATCCTCATTATCGAATCCTATTCGATTGTCTCTGATTGAATTCCACATTCAATCTCTTCTATGGCTGATACGAGTAATACAGAGCAGAATACCTCTTCCAATGAAGCAAGAGAAGGAACCAGAACATCCACTTCAATGGAAATTTCCATAGACCCGAACATGCATCCACTATACATTCATAACAATGATCATCCAGGTTTGGTTCTAATCTCGATAAGACTCACTGGTAGTGATAACTATAGTGCTTGGTCTAGGTCTATGCAGATTTCCTTATCTGCCAAGAACAAATCTTCTTTAATCAGTGGTAATTACCCTATCCCTGAAACCAATTCTGTTCTATATCCACTTTGGGCAAGAGCCAATGATATGGTTATTTCATGGATATTCAATGTGGTTTCAGAAGAAATTAGTAATAGCTTGAGGTTTATTTCATCTGCCTTTATTGTTTGGACTGAATTAAAGGAAAGGTATTCCAATATTGATGGACATAGGGCTTTCCAATTAGAAAAGGATCTGCACAGGTTAGAACAAAGGGATGGATCTGTTGAGGCTTATTATCATAAGATGAAAGGATTATGGGATGAAAGTGTTGCTCTAGACACCATTACAGCTTGTACAATGTATGTGTGGTGTCACAAAGCACAAGAACTTAGAGAGCAGAGAAAGAAACTCATGTAATTCCTTATGGGATTGCATGATAGTTTTGCTAATATCAGAGGTCAAATTTTAAGAATGAAGCCTTTGCCTAGCATTGGAGAGGCATATTACATGGTAAGACAGGAAGAGTCATTGAGAATATGATACGTTACTGATCATAATATTGTGGCTGCAAATATGGCCAAGACTAGTCAAGAAACTGAATTAAAATTGGCTGCAAACTATACAACAAATTTTAGATCCACTGATAGGTCTTCTTCTGGACATGGAAATAAAGCCAATTATGTGAAGGCACCTTTTAAAAAGGGAACCATCTCAGAACTCTCGCAACAAAGAAGGCCATGTTAAGTCTGAGTGTTTCAAATTACATGGATTCCCAGTGGGACATCTAGCTTACTCTATGAACAACCAGAAGCAGTTCAAAGGTTTTGGAGATGGACACAGAGGCCAGAATACTGGGAATGTGGGTGCTAAGGCAATGCAAGTACAAGCCAAGAATGCAGATGAGGGGACTCAATCAGAGATTGAACAATTGAAGACACAACTAGGTCAAGTCATGTCTTTATTAAAGGGGAAGGATCATCCAGAAGATCATCTGGTTGCTTCTACTTTCACTTCAGGTTCCAATATTCCTTTTGTAGGTATGGATACTTCTAATTGCTGTCATGACAAGTTTATATCCTCAATCCAAGGTATTAATACCTGGGTAGTAGATTCAGGTGCTACTAACCATGTCTGCATTTCTATTCAGCTTATGCATTCTGTAGTTTCATTGCACACACCTATTATTCTATCCTTTCCCAATGGAAATCATGCCACTGTCACACAAAAGGGGTCAGTTAATGTGACATCTGATTTTCTTTTACATGATGTTTTATATGTTCCTGGTTTCAAGTTCAATTTGCTCTCAGTTTCCAAACTGCTTTCTAATACCTCATACTTAGTTTCATTCACCAATTCTAAGTGCATCTTCCAGGACCAGATGAAGAAGGTCATCACCACTGGTGATCTTCATGGAGGATTGTTTTTACTGCAATGAGAAGCCTTCACATTCATTCCTACTATGTCCAATCTTGTTGGATCAATAACAGCCATGCCCAACCTGGTCATTTCTGAGCTCTGGCACAGAAGATTGGGCCACTCCTCTCTCCACACTTTGAAGAAAATTCCTCAATTGTCTCATGTTTTTCATTCCAAGACAATAAATCATGAATGTATTTCCTTTTGTTCTGTCTGTCCTCTTGCCAAACAACATAAAATGCCATTTCAAAATAGTGTATCTCATGCTTCTAAGTGTTTTGATCTGATCCATTGTGACCTATGGGGTCCTTACAAAATACCTACTATGCAAGGTTGTAGATATTTTCTTACAATTGTGGATGATTGTTCCAGATGTGTATGTACATTTTTACTTCCTACAAAATTCCATGTATTCAAAGTCTTGCTGGATTTTATTGCTTATGTTCAGAACCATTTTCAATCCACAATTAAGACTATTAAATCCATTAGAACAGATCATGGCTCTGAATTTTTCAATCAAGAACTTACACCATTTCTTGCCAAACTAGGAATATCCCACCAATCTTCATGTACCTACACACCACAACAAAATGGTGTTGTAGAAAGAAAACAAAAACAACTCCTTGAAATGGCCAGAGCATTGAGGTTTCAAGCCTGTCTACCAAAACATTTTTGGGGTTATTGTCTTCTCACAGCTACTTATTTGATAAACAGATTGCCTACTAGTGCCACAGATTTTAAAATTCCTCATGAACTCCTATTCAATACTCCAGTTAACTACTCTGATCTCAAAAGTTTTGGGTGTCTATGTTTTGCTTCTATACACGATTCTGACAAATTTGAACCTAGGGCCATTAAGTCAGTTTTTCTTGGCTATCCTCATGGACAGAAGGGATACATATTATATGATCTTACTTCAAAGAAATTTTCCATAAGTAGGCATGTTGTATTTCATGAACATATTTTTCCCTTTTCTTGCATTTCTTCTCCTACTCCTTCAGATTCTACTTCCTTACCTTGGCCTGTTGATGATCCTATTCCTGTCCCTCATACTTGCCCTTTACCACCTTCTTCTCCTCAAGTTCATCCATCTCCTCAAGTTTCTGCACATGCCCCTCAAGTTCATGTATCTCCTCAGGCCCCTTCCTCTCCTCAAGTACCTGCACAAGATTCTCAAGTTCCTCCTCCATTCCCTCTTAGGAAATCTTCTAGAGTCTCTATTCCTCCTGTTAAGTTTAAGGATTATGTCTCTCCCTTCTCTAAACATCACATCAATCACTTCACCACTTATCATTATTTTGATTCTTCATATCTTCATTTTGTTAATGCTCTACATGGTAATATAGAACCTGCATCTTATAGTCAGGCTGTTAAGCACCAACATTGGATTGATGCCATGAACAAGGAATTGACAGCTTTAGAAGCTAATCATACTTGGGAATTGGTTCCTTTACCTCCTGGCAAGAAGACTATAGGCTGCAAATGGGTGTATAAGGTTAAGTATAACTCAGATGGAAGTATTGAAAGGTACAAGGCCAGACTAGTAGCCAAAGGGTACACACAATCTGAGGACATAGACTATCATGAAACCTTTTCTTCTGTTGCAAAGATGGTTTCTGTTAGAGTTTTCCTTTCAATTGCAGATGCCAATGGTTGGAATGTTCATCAATTGGATGTTAACAATGCTTTTCTACATGGGGACCTTCATGAAGAGGTCTACATGTCTGTCCCCCAAGGATTCTCTTTGCCAAATGATCCAGGATTAGTTTGTCAACTCAAGAAGTCACTGTATGGTCTAAACCAGGCTTCTAGACAGTGATTTGCTAAACTTACAAATTCTTTGCTGAACATTGGTTTTGTTCAATCTCATGCAGACTATTCTATGTTTACCATGAAGAAGAATGATAATTTTACCGCCCTTCTAGTTTATGTTGATGATATCATCATAACAGGGAATGATCCTGCTGCTATTAAGTCTTTAAAACAATTTCTTGACTCTCAATTTAGTATCAAAGATCTTGGTTTCATCAAGTATTACTTGGGCATTGAAGTGACTAGGTTTGCTCATGGATTTCACCTCAGTCAAAGGAAATATGTGCTGGATTTGATAACTGCTGCAGGCTTAACAGAAGCAAAACCCTTGACCATTCCTTTGTATCCTAATACTAAATTGTTAGCTTCTGAAGGCACTCTTCTCCCAGATCCCAGTTTCTATAGACAGTTGGTTGGTAAGTTGTTGTACCTCACCATTACTAGGCCGATGTGGCTTTTGTCGCCACACTTTAAGTCGGCTTTGTACATGCTCTAACCGATTCGCATATGAAAGCTTTGCTTAGGGTTCTCGAGATACCTCAAAGCATGTCCAGGACATGGTCTTTTTCTATCATCCACAAATGACTTCAATCTTACAACCTATTGTGATAGTGATTGGGCAGGGGACCCTAATGATAGGAAGTCTGTCATAGGATTTTGCATCTTTCTTGGCAATTCCCTTATTTCCTGGCTATCAAAAAGTAGTCCATTACGCCGCGATCTTCTAAGATGAGTATAGAGCCCTTGCCACTGTTAATTGTGAAATTCTGTGGGTTCATGCACTTTTGAAGGACTTGCAAATCTGTCTTGCCCTTCCTGTTCCAGTTTATTGTGATAGTTCTGCTGCGATTGCTATAGCATCTAATCCAGTTTATCATGCTAGGACAAAACACATTGAGCTTGATTGTTATTTTGTACGTGAGAAGGTCCAGCAAGGCTTAATACATCCTTAGTACATCCCTTCCAAATTCCAGTTAGCTGATATATTCACCAAGTCTTTGGGGAAAGTTTCCCATTGGTTTCTAATATCCAAGTTGAAAGTTCTTAGTGCTTCCCCACTTTCAACTTGCCGGGGGGGGGGGGATGAAGACAATGTTGAAGTCAGTGATGTGGCTAATCCACAAGTCAATAACGTGCATAGATCAACTAAGACAAATAAGATGAAGAAAGATTTGCAACGATTCTACAATGCTATCAAACTACCATGTGTGGATGTATGGAGATGATTTCAACTTCCAGTTAAGATAGTTTTGTAGATTATCTAAGGGCATTTTTGTAACTGATTTTTGGTGTTTGTTTTGGATATTTTTTCTTTGCCAGGCTAGTAACTGTAAATTAGTTAGTGAAGTTTGTTAGTGGAGGAGGTTGTTAGTGGAAGTTGTAGTTATATAACAGGAGTTTACACTCCATTCTTTGTAACAAGAAATCACGACTCATTAATGAAAATGAGTTTTCCCTCCAAGCCTTCATGCTGCTGTTCGATCTTCAATCTTCCCTTTCCAAAATTCACACCTCGCCTAGGTCCTGCTCGGATCTTGGCTATAAGCACTTTTGGGCAAATGTCTTCGATCCAACCTAAACCTTTGGGCATCCTTAAGATGTGATGAAACTGATGATACTATTTGGTTAGAGATGCAAGGAGTAGTTTATTCCTCCGGTGCAATAGTGATATTGGTCTTGGTCCTTTTCCCCGTGGTTTCACCAAGAGTCCTCTTGATTTAAGAGAATAGAATGAAGAGAAAGAAAGAGTGGAGAAAAGAGAGTGTAATGTGAATAGAGAGAAAGAAAGGAGAGAGAGAACC
This sequence comes from Codonopsis lanceolata, assembly GCA_013146195.2. NCBI lineage: Eukaryota > Viridiplantae > Streptophyta > Magnoliopsida > Asterales > Campanulaceae > Codonopsis > Codonopsis lanceolata. Next base: position 117,756 of record JABEVN020000067.1, read on the forward strand.
ATAAGAGAGAGAAAAAGATAGAAACAATTTTCCTTAAGTTTTTTTTAAAAAAATATTCCAACTCAGCATCTAATTCAAACTCAACAATTAATTAGGGCATTTGAGATATTTTACATAATTTTAAACGTCTCAACTAATGACCGTCACACGAGGAACAAACTGTATGGTTGAATGTGTGGTTTAGGTACCAAAACAAGAAGGGTTCAAGTATGAGAATATAAACAGGAAGAGTTGTTAAATTCATGGACCAAATTATTTATTAAACTAATTTTTAATTGAGGGACCAAATAAATGATTTTTCTTAAAGTCGAGGAACCAAAAAATTAATTAAATCTACTATTAATTATCTGAACCACAAAAAGCGAACCAAATGGAGTACTTTGGTTCGATTCGGTTTTGAAGTCGGTTTGGTTTGATTTGGTTTGAAAATTATGAAACCATTGGGAAGCGATTTAATTTGTGGTTTTGGCATAAACCTACTATCTACTTAAAACTGGTTTTTGAATTTTTGGAAGCGACAAACGCCTTGGCGGCGGTTCAGCGAAACACTCCTAATGAGAACTGACGGATAAAATGAATGGCACTGGCCAATCGAACTCATCTGCAATGAAAATTACAAGTTCCACCTATCCATTTTGAGTCATGGTCTAAAAAGCGTTGCATGACGTGAATTGCTAGAAGATTAAGATCAGTTAATACAAGAGCGATGAATAAAAGAAATCAAAAGTAAAGACGAGCAGTTGAAAAAATTGCAGAACCTCATGCCATTATCTTGGCCGACCTGACAAATAAGCTGTCCACCACCTTCCCCATGTTTTGAATGGTCTCAAGCGTTGCCTGGTAGATGGCATCTGTTTTGGGATCATCGAAAATGATGAGACAGCCAACACCCTGATCCAGTGTCCCTGCAAACTTCTTGTCCAATATCATCTGAGACAATTTCTTCTCTACGTGATCGACTGGAAGCTCAATCAACTCTGCAATATGTGCAATTTCAACTCTGGAAAATGGCTCGATCAACCTGCACAAGTTTTGCTCCAGCAGTGTGTCGTAAAGGGAGGACAGGTGCCTATGAACAATTGGGTCTTCATCTAACTGGGCTTTGAAATCCCGAAGAGCAGTTTCAAATAACTTCAGGGACCTCTTTGAATATGCATCAGCAACAGCTTTCATAGCATCAAGTTCAGGCCCCAAGTACTGCAAACCTGCTTTTGAAGAGATTATTCCGGCCACATCATCTGCTTGGTTCACCATAATCTTGCATAGAAGCATGTACTTGAGACTATAGACTGCTCTGGGATCTTCGAGTGCATTAAATGCCTCGAATGCTTCAAAGAAATAGCTGTAGGCGGTCTTATAATCCTTCTCTTCAGCATGGAGAATCCCACTCTGTAAATCTATGGTACCTTGTTGAGCAGGAGGCACATAGATTGCATTTGCAGCTGTCCTAGCAGCCGTAAGAGCAGCTTTTGCCTTGGGAAGGTTTCGCAAGGAGAAGTGTAACTTGCTCTCTAACAAGTCGATATCCACAAGCAGCAGCTTATCATCCAATCTCCTTACCTCCTTTACCAAGCCTGAAAGAAGGGTCAGAGCTTCTGAATACTCCTTGCTATCCATCAACAGAGCTGCAAGCCTTGCTTCGACTTCGTTGCCTCAGGAATGTTCGCTTTCCGCACGGGTCCACTCCACCATTTCTTTGCATAGTGATATCTGGAGATCAGATGACCCAGGTATTTTGGCAACAGCATCTATGATTACCCTCACAATTTTTGCAGTTTTAGCCTTGGGAATCAAAGAGAAGAAGGGTCTCAACTGGGTCAAAAGACCACGAAGATCCTCACCCCTGTTCTCTTCCCTAAGAAAATCAGATAGGTTTGTGATGGCTTCTTCTTTGATCTGCAGAGCTTCAGAAGAAGACAGTGGGTTCTCAAGTATCTGGTAGAGAATGGAGATGGTCTCGGATCGATCTTTAGCTTCTAAAGCCTGGGCAATAGAGTCCTTCGTCGCCGGCAAATACGATGAAGACATTGCTATTGCTTTAGAGAGAAATCCTACAAATCAAGAATCAGGCAAGTGTTGAATGCAAGCAAATATACAAGATAAAAGGTAGTCCACAGATGAATAGCATCAACAGTATATTTGGATTTCTTTTTTAGAACTCTTTTCGTAATTATAAACACAGCTGTCAGGATTACAGGCACACAAAAGCTTATTGTATAGCATAGGGGTGAAGGTGGTTCAGTTTAGGCCAAAACAGTGGACTGAACCGAACGAGACTCTAAATTAAACCAAACCATTAGGTTTAGTTTGGTTTTGCAGTTTAAATAATTTTTTTGAAACATGTGTGAAAATTCAAAAGCTTAACAATAAAAATCGTTTGTTCTCTTATGAATATGTTTCTATGATTCTATAAACTTCACACACAAAAATCAAACATGAAAATTTTAAAACAAAAGATTCAGAAACAAATTCAGTCAAATTTTTTTATAGATAAGTGTGACCTCTTGTTGGTATGGGGATTGGAACCAAGGACCTCAAGGTTTGCCATCTCTCCCACCCTTGCGGTCCAATGAATAACTAAGCCTTCATGGAGTTTTGACTAGCTAGGTTATTCAGGTATAAAGTGACTTCCATATTTTTAAGACGCATCTGAGGCTGGATAGGGTAGGTAGTCAAGATTGGGTTAAGCTTCCTCTCCTAAGGGGCTGGAAATAGTTCGAGAGAAAGAGGGAGAAATAGATCGAGAGGCGAGAAATTGAGAGCTTACTATGGTGAGGAGGCCCGTGAGGTGAGATGGAAGAGGAGTACGCCCAGTGCAAGATCAATCATCAATGTCAAGTGTGCTTGGTCGGTTCATCTTGAGACCAGAGCGAGAGAGAGAGAGAGAGAGAGAGAGAGAGAGAGAGAGAGAGAGAGAGAGGGAGGGAGGGAGGGAGAGAGAGAGGAGAGAGAGAGAGGGAGATGGAGAGGAGAGAGGAGAGGGAGAGGAGAGGGAGAGAGAGAGAGAGAGGAGGAGAGAGAGGGGCATTAAATGATTAGGATTTGGAAACTTTGGATGGAAAATTGGAAATCATTTACTCTAACTTACTTGTATATACTAATATATAAACATATATATATATATATATATATATATAATAGGATAAAAATATACATTTATATGGCAGGTTGGTGCCAAAAATTGCAAACCTAATCGAACCGAGTGGTTTATCGAATTTTCAAACCTAAACCGAACCGTTTTCACCCAAAACCAAACCGGCTGATTCGATTCTGCGATTCAGTAGTTTGGGCTTACATTCTGCTATTGCTTGTGAAGGGAAGAGAATAAAACAACGGGCAGCAAAGATGAAATGCCTGGGTAAGCAAAACATCACTTCATTTTCAATTAGAACATAAATATAAATGTAAATGCAATGGGATTGGCAGCACTAATGCACATAAATCCATGGTCAAACCATCTTGAAGTTAAAGTTGTTAATAAATGTTTGTTACCACGTCATTCCAACCAAGGACTTTTGACTATATTCAGATGGCATTTCTATATAGGTTGATTTGAAGTTTAGGGGAAGAGTGGCTCAGCGATCCGCTCCATAACAAGAGATAACAATAGCTTGCATGACTTTTTTTCATTTTTCATTTAACAATCCCCCTGATAAACTCATTGAAACTAGATCCGCTTAAGAAAATACCCTCACCAGGGAATGATAATGGACTTCATCCAAAGCTAAAAGCAGAAACAAACTATAAGCCTTCACCATAAAGGATTAAGATCAGTTCCTTACCCCAGAGAAGGAATCAAATTTAGAAGGGACTCAGCATTCAGTTATCTACATTTAGAAGGGACAGATCAAGCAGCATTTCAGAGTTAAAAAACAATCATTTTCCTTTTCCAAAGAGGTCCAGAATAAGATTAATTGCAAATTATAAAATCCTATTCAGTAGCAAAAAAAAGTGGACTTCTATCTAAACTGAAGAGAGACAAAAACTAAGAAGGCATTCACCAAAAAGAGCTGAGTGCACCCTGCTCACAATAACAGCTTAAATAGTTTTACCCTTTGGTTGGCTACGTGAACAACTGGCGCCATTTATTTGCACATTTATCTGACCTCTGAATGCTTCCAGGCAAGTATAAAACCATGTCTTATTCGCAAAGTGCTTACACATAGGATATTTCAGACGCACTTGCCATGAAATGACAACAAAATTCATGTCGTTGTTATTTATATCGTCAAAGTTAACTTGGTTAAGGGAAGTTAACATGCTTTCCATGGCCATTACACCAGGATATACCACTGAAATAGTGAAATGTGCCTTAGTTTTCCTGCCCATTCTGAAAACTAAGACCTACTCGAAACATCAATTTAAATTATTTAATACAAGAAGCGGACACTGATTTTAGAGCGGAATGGAGAACTCTTATATTGGAACGGAGGGAGTAATATAATTTCGTGGAATCGTGGGAACTTGCCGCCTTTGAGCTATCAGGGATCTTTTAGCAATCGGCATGTTGGATCCTTCTAGGGATTACTGAGCTATCCTTATCTAACTATGGCCTTTTCGAGTCTGATCTGGTTGTCTGCCTTGCCTCGTCTTTCCACTGCTTTCTTAATGTAGACACCATGTCTGCTAGAATTCATTTCTCCTTTATCCTCGTAATTCTCCTTTCCTACCAATTATTGTGAATACATATATCACATTTTATATTATTACTAAGAAGATCCTATACATGTATCTCTCCCCACATGAAGAATCACAAGAATAGAAAAACTTTGACCAATTTATAGGCAAAAATAAATCCTAAAAGGTGTAATGTAACTAAATCGTCAATGTTGGATGCAAACTAAAACTGAATTTGAACCCAGAAGAGATGAAAGATCTGGACTCTCCAATAGAATGTAATTTCTGAGCCAACGCAAAAATCACATCTTTTGTGCCCTGTAGACTGCGTGATGCTTTAAGGGTACATTGCTTTGCAAATTTTGAACTAAGCCTTCTTAAGATCTCTTTCAACTCCTAATCCAAAGGAACACGCATTCACAAGCCCCAACGTAACCCACCATTATTGTCCATATTTCAACCTTCAGAGCACTGAAGATGTTCACTAACTGTTAATCATTAACTTGTCTTGCTTCTTTCCAACAAAGATGGCAGCACACTAATGTTCGCCAAGTAACGTACACCACCCTATACCCGTACCTCAATATCAAGAGACTGAAGATCATAGACCCGTGCCCAGACCTCAACATCGTGAAACTGAAGATCCTCTGTGATGCAATGATGTGCTTCTGCTTGGATGTTAAGGCTGCAAAGTTACCCCCACTCTTACGACTCAATGCATACACCACTACATTAGATTTTCCCGGGTGATACAAAATCATACAATTGAAATCCAAGCATTCAACCACCTCCATTGCCTCATATTTAGCTCCTTCTGCTTGGATATTAAGCTTTATTAGACTCTTTTGACTATGCTATTTCAAGGCTAGATTGTAGTGTGTTATATTGTAAGATACAAGCGACGGACAGACTTGATTGCCGATGTGCAGGATGGAGAGGACTAAGAAGACTGTGAGGAAGAGTCTGGGGCATACACCACTTAACCATAATGAAGAGGTGACAACTAAGATTCAGAGGTTGAGGAAGCATAATGAAAGGGGCATAGCACGAAAAGTTGAAGAAACAGTTAAGAGGAGTAAATGAAAGCTATCAAGGATGCCTATGAACAAATTGGGGACACCACGGTGATCTTACCAGAAACAATTATGCATGGAGCGCACGTTGTACAAGGCTCAAATATTGTCCCATTGAGTTAGGAGATGACAGGTCTGAAGAGTAAGATCCAAAAGAGAATCCAGATAAAGATAACGAAAGGAATCTCAAGGAAGGTACAAAGTGAAACTAGTGAATAGTCTCAAGGAGGGGATCACCAGAGGATAACAAGTAGGTTTAGTGGCGATATTGCTTAGCGCATAGTTTGGTTATTTGGTGAAAAAATTCAAGCTTGCTTCAAGAAAAGAGGCTGCGTTTTTCTTTAAGATTTGTTTCTTTCAGATTTTAAACCTACTTCCAGATCAACTCTGGTATATTCATCAAGCTAATTATCATGCTAGGAAAATGTAAGCAACCCAAGAAAGTGCATTCATTTGGCTGCAAGAATCATCATAATAGTCTAAATAGCCTCCCACTCAAATTGAAACCCTAGCTTGAAAATTTTCCATTAACAAGAAAATGATAAGTAACATAAAGGTTATACTGGCAGCTCAATACACTTATCGAATTTGCATCCAATGAATTGACCGCTCTTAGTTTTGCAATAATATTACGTGGTATACATGTGCCTTCAGAACGGAACACTAGCAGAGCATGCGGATTTATATTCTTCAAACAGGAAAGCTCCATAAATCCAAAAATAAAAACACACACTGGAGGCGATTATAGCACAATCAAAGAGAACTAACCTAAGGGAATGATTGTTAGTAAGAGAAGGCATCAAGTCACTTTAATATCCAAAACAGAACAAGCATAAAACACAAATTTCACCATTGAGTTGCTGAAGCAAACAAAAAGAAAAAGATGATTACAGAGAAAAGTCAATTACAAGGGAAAGAAATCAAGAAACTAGGGTTGAAAGACTTACCAGCAATCAAAGCGTCCAGGGATTAGAGAGAGGTAGCACCGTGATGGAATTGATTTGGGGAAAATGTGTAGATTCCTAACCTGGAGAGGAGTAATACCTCTTTCTTTCCTCTACATCCTTTTTTTCTTTCAAGAACTAATTTCTTGGTTAAAAAAGATATTACTCCCTCTTTTCCAAAAAAAAAAAATATATAGTATTTTAACTTTTTAACATTAATTTGAACAAAATCTGAATTACATCCTCTTGCCTCTTACTAAATTATAAAGAATAAAACTTAATTTTAAAGAATATTATGGATCTTATATGTTTATAATTTTCATTTAAAAAAGTTATTTAGCTTACGATGAGAGAGTACTTGCTAAGAAAAATAACGCATCATTCAAAATATTTTAGCAAAAAATTACTTTCTCTTTGGTCCTGTGTTTTGCTTGAAACAGCAAAGCAACTTTTCAGACAAAATTTGTTTAATGTAGTGTTTGTATAAATGGGTGGTCTCCTGTAAGACGGGTTATCCGTAAGACGGAGCCCCATTTAAGAGTTCGCGGGTTAATAACTAAATATGTTAACAAAAATCATAATAACCTGTTTGGCAAGTTGGACAGATGCGCTGCATTAAGGTTTGGGCGGCCAGAGGTTGGCGGTTCGAAACCTCTTGCCTACGCAATTTTGGTTTTAATTCTTCTTAATGAGAATAAATTTTCAGGTCATAATAAATTAATAATACGTTACAAATAATCATAAAAATCAATTTGGTGAGATGGTTCATAACAAATTTCGTAGGATGTTGTAATTTGCATGGTCTAAGGTTCAAAACCTCTAAGGATTTTTTTTAAGTTTTATTAGCAAGATGTGTCATTTTGACATTGTTTACATTTATGATCAATAAGAGTGTTACTTTTAGGCTTGGCGTGTGAAACTTTTAGAACAAAAGTGTGTCACTTTTGGATAATTGTTGTCTTAGGTCTGATTAAGTTTTACTTAGTTACTTTAAATCAGAGTGTCACTTTTAAACATAGAATGTGTTACTTTTAAGTTTTACGTGTGTCACTTTTGGCAAAAAAAATCACTTTTCATCTTTAAATTTTTATTCATAAGTGTCACGTTTAGTATGTCACTTTTATGTATTAATTGTGTCACTTTTAGGCATTATGTGTGTCACTTTTGGTAAAACAACTTATTTTTATAATCATACAATTTGTATCAATAAGAGTGTCACTTTTAGGGTTGGAGTGTGTTACTTTTAGGACTAAAGTGTGTCACTTTTGAGCTAGTGATTTTAACAGCAATAACCAATTGAACACTACTGAAACATATATTCTCATTCATAGAAATGTATATAATCCCAAGTGTCAATCGTTAAAAACACAAAACCATAACTTTTTCAAGGTAAAGTATATGTTTCTTACTCAAACATACTAAATTTATCGAAAATATGTATAAAATAACCGAGCATTAGAGTCTTGGAACCAAATTCCTTGGTTTGATGGAAATCGAAAAAATCGTAGTCTTTTTCTTTGCCATTTTCAATACTTCCCTTAATTCTTTTTTCTTTTCCTTCGAATGTGCGAGCATGATCTAGGCATGTAGAAGATTAACTTGAAACACGATATGATTCATTTTGGTTCGGTAAATTCTTTAAGGAAGAGTGTCACTTTTTAGTATTAAGAGTGTCACTTTTTAGTATTAAGAGTGTCACTTTTTAGTATTAAGAGTGTCACTTTTTAGTATTAAATGTGTCACTTTTTAGTTTTAAGAGTGTCACTTTTAGTATTAAATGTGTCACTTTTTTAGTATTAAGAGTGTCACTTTTAGTATTAAATGTGTCACTTTTTAGTATTAAGAGTGTCATTTTTAGTATTAAATGTGTCACTTTTAGTATTAAATGTGTTTTTAGTTTTAAGAGTGTTACTTTGTATTTTAATAAAAATTATAATAAATTTTCATTTATAGTGTCACTTTTAACATTAAAATGTGTCACTTTTGTGTTTTTAATGTGTCACGCTTTGATTTTAAATGTGTTATTTAAGATTCGTCAAAGTTCGTTAGGATGCGTCCAAGTATCCTAAGGCAATTGATACTAACGGAGCTAACAAACATTGAAAGTGGAGGGTTGATGCTAACGGAGCTAACAAACATTGAAAGTGGAGGCGCCAAGAAATGTAGGAAATGAACATTAAAAAATATTCGTTGCTGAAGGAAGTCGAACCCTAGACCAGCGCACGCCTTAAAGCCTTAAGGGACGCCACTTTACCAACTTATCCAACAAATATTTGTAATTTATATTAGCAGGTTTTGTTATTAACCCACGAATTGTTAAATGGGGCTCAGTCCGCCTTACGGATCCTAGATAGTCCAAGACCGTCCTATCAAAGCTTTTGCCTTGTATAAATTGTATTATCAAAATGGACTCGACTATTACACCGCTACAAATTAAAGTTTTTAAAAAATAAATTGTAGGGGTGTAAATCTAACCACCAAACCACGAATCGAACCAAACCAAACCAAATCGGTTTGGTTCTTGGTTTTTTAATACGGCTAGGTTTTAAGAATTGGAAAACCACGCGGTTCGGTTCGGTTCACGGTTTTTGGTATCGAACCAAACCGAACCAAACCACCCTATATATTTTTATTTATTTATTATATAATATATATTATATTACATTTATTAACGATTTTGAACCTTTGATTTATTCATAATATATATATATATATATATATATATATATATATATATATATATATATATATATATATATATATATATCATGTTAAAAATGCCAGGCCAGATCGTGCCTGCTTTCGACAGTCAGGCTGGTCGGCTGAAATAAACATATAATTACATTTTTTTTATTTTTAAAAATAAATTATAACATTATTAATTAACAAATAATAAAACCTTCAAATTTACTAAATGATAAATTTAAAAATATCAAAACAATATAAAATTATAAAATATTTATAAAATATTAGTATTAGACTATTAATTTAAGACATAGAAATTTGGGAAAAATAACCCTAGTCTATCCTATCTGCTACCTAATGCACATAACACACCCACCACCACATATTCAAAATTCACAATCACGTCAATATCACATCTACCTTTTTGACTTTTCTTTTATTATTTCTCTTTTCTTCTCTCTTTTTCGTTACTTTCTCCCTTTCTTTCTTGCGTTCTTTCTTTATTTTTCATCCCTCCCTCTACTCCGCTAATTACAGAGTCACAGACACTCATCATTCATCAAACTCACGCTGCTCTCTCTCCTCTCCGGTGAACTCAAACCCCATATCTTTTTTTTTCTGTATCACCTCGTCTCTCACCGTCCATCGAATCTTCCATACCCAAAGCCTAGCCGCGCACTGATGCAAGTCACAAAATCTCTCCACCTTCCTTGCTAAGTTCAGCGAACGAATCAGCGACTAGGGCGACTAGGACGACTAGCCGGCGCCTAGGGCGACTAGTCGACGATTTTTCCCCCAAGCGATTTCTTTGGCCGATTTGGAGAAAATCGTGGCGGAGGAGTGACGCCTAACGCCTAGGCGGCGCCTAGGCGGCCGCCTAGGCCGATTTTTAGAACAATGATATATATACGACGGATACTAAACCAAACAAAATCTTGATTATTGGAGAACTATTATTTCTTCTATTGTTTGTGTTTGTTTTAGAATTTGTATTGTTTTATTTATGATAATTTGTTGTTAGTAGATTATTTCCTAATTTTGATGTTAATTCCAAATTAAAATTTTATTTTTATTGTTATTTTTAATGTTGGTTAATTTCATTAAAAATAAATTATATAAACCACAAAACCGAACCAAACCAAACCGAGTGGTTCGTTCGGTTCTTTCCCAAGTCTTACTTTGGTTCGGTTTGAGATTTTTAACCATAAAGTGTTCGGTTTATGATTTTGGTATAAACCAAACCAAACCGAACCATTTACACCCCTAATAAATTGTGTTTAAACAAAAACTTTATTTTGAAATGATGAACCGTACGAGCTCTTAATAACCATAGACATGCACACACACACACACACAAAAATTAGGGAAACCATTGAGCAAAATTAATTACAGTATTAATTTATTTATTTATACATGTGAAACATTTTATATTCTTCGCAAAAAGTTAACACTAACCAACGAGGCAACGACCTTCACAATACAAGCAGAATTTAAAGATAAAGGTCATGAAAATTGCTATCATAATTTTTTTAAGGTAGATTTTTAAATTAAAATGCCTTAAAATGAAATAGTGGAGTTTTAGTCTTGAACATATCAAAATATTACTATTATGTGTAATATATTTTTCTAAAATACCCCTTAAAACCATTTAACCAATTGTGCTACTTGATCTCAAGCTCACATAGTCTCACACACACTTCATTTACTTCAAAGGGTTTCTCACAAGCCAATCCAATGCCCGATTTCATTTCCACCATCACCCAATTTACTAATCACATACCATAGATACTCACCTAATAATCTTTAACAAGAGTCTAATTTTAAATTTAAAACAAAGCCCCCAAAACGTCCTGACTTTTACCGATCAAAATACTTATTACATAATACATCTCATGATATTAAATACGCCTCCAGCTAGTCCTCCTCTAGAATGATTTCACCACTTTCATCCCCAACCATATGTACAATATATTTTCACACGTTAACTTCAATTAGTGATAATAAGGATTGACCTAGTGGATAATATATGTTCACGTTCATGTAAACACAAGTATGAGATCCGTGAACCAATCATGTTTGTCAAAATTAGATGACTTGGTCAATCCGACCAACCATTTCATATATATAGGAATGACAATGGCAATTCCACATCTAAATCGGAATAGGAATGACAATGGCAATACTAAATAAACGGAACATCCACACTTTTGTTGTTAATGTGCACTTGTAATATAGGAGTAATATAATGTCAATAGTATTAGTAAACACATTCATGTATATATACTATTAAAATAACCTAAAAATAAACTTCCTTATTATTTTTGTTATAAACTAAAAAGAGATCACTCAATTTGGATGAACTACTAAGTTAACTAAAGCGATACCTTATGTAATATTCGCTCAAAGCAGCTATAAGAATTAACAAAGTCAAACCCGACACTTGTTTGAACAATAAGGTTTCTTTGTTTCACGGAAAATTAACTGAAAACGTTTTCCCTAGAAATGATGTCCGAAAATGAAATCATTTTATTTTCCAGTGTTTGGTAATATTTATAAAAATGTTGTGGAAAATATTTTCCGATGTTTGGTAAACGTTTGTGAAAATGAGTGTGTCGATATGTATTGTATAATGCTTATGACCCATGTATAGTAGCTACTTTACGAACGAAATAGTGACCACAAAATGGTAGCATGCCTTTGATAATTTCTCAATGTATAAAACATAAAATTTCACATTACTCAAAAAATTATCACCCAAAGTCTAATGTGTACATAACATTGTGTGATGATCATGTTCATACACTAACAAAATATTATCAAAATCTAATAATTATGTTAAAAATAACCATCCTCCAGAGGTTTTTTGTACTATCAAAACATAAAACTAGTATTCACGCCACTCTTGGGTCATGAATTTTTCAATCCATTTTCTTCGAAGGTTTTCACTTTTTACCATAATCCCCTTGACAAATCCTTATTGGAAATCAAATGATCAAACACCAAACCAAGAAACACTTCATCAAAACCTTCAGTTTTCATAACCTCTTTGTAGAGATCTTATGTGTTCACTTGCTCATCAGAAAGTTTCTTGATTGCAATGCAACATCTCCAAGTTGTTCAGCTACTTTGGTGTCATATGTAGAATCTCCATCCTCGCGGAACCTTTTCCGATGAGACCTTGGCTTTGATGATGGTGTAGTTGAAGCTTGTTTCCGATTTGTTACCTCTTCAAACTCTTTGTCTTCATTGTTCACTATGGAATGAACTTCCGAGCTAGCTTTCAAATCAATATCAACAAATAATTTTACAAAGCATCCTGTAGCCATATCCTTTCCAGCAACGATTGACATCTCATCATACATTTCTATCTTCTTGTTTAAAAAAATTTCATGGGTAGGATGTGCCTATTTCGGTTACCAAAATAATTAAAAGAAATGTTATATATCAAGTATACTAATTGAACGATTATAAAAACTTAAATATCAACTACTAAGCTTATAAAGTTCAAGGATTCGTACCATTACTTCCTCATCATAACTTTCCTTGGAACATGTGATCATTCTCAAGTTATCATCCGATCCAAATCCACTTTTATTATGAAGTTTTGTAATGGTATTTGAAGGAGCTCGGCATGAACTAGCCTCGAGAGGGGCGATTTGGGTCCATCATTGGTGAGTCGACCGACACGGGGTTGTAGACCGAGGAGGATTCACCTCGGCGAGTAATAGTTGTTTGAAAGACGGATTGGTACATCCGGCTGCTCGCCATTTGAGCTCAAGGCTAGTAAAGCTCGGTCTCGGCAGCGAAGAAGGTCAACTCGGCCTTGTCGAAAGCCGCCGATGATGGACAAGGTAATCGTGGTACGACAGCTCGGCTAGAACACTGCCGGGCGCATAACCAACCACTTCCCAGACAAAGGCATACCCACTCACTTGTTTTATCTAACGCGACATCAGGACATTGATGAGAGGCTGCCCCACTCTCACAAATAGGAGAGCTCCACCTCACGATCAATTCAGGAATAAATAAGGAACATTCCCTATATTTATTTCTCAAGCCAAAACAGATATCCATACTGAAACCAACCAACATTTTATTCCTGAAAGATTGACAAAAGAGAGATAAAAACTCCGGATATAAGGCATTTTATTGCAGTTCATACCACCGGAAATCTCATTCTCACGCTTGAGGGTTTACGCGGGTCACCCCGACTCTTAATGGCGCTGCTCATCTTTGTAGGACATAATGCATTCGTACCCACGTCACCTTCCAGCTCACTGGCATCATCGACTATGTGGATAAAAGACAAGGTCACCACAACTTTGGCATGATCGTTTGGTTCCGTTATGGGAAAGTTTGTTTTCTTGGTTATACTATGTCCTTTATAATGTAAAAATGGTGAAATCTAAGAGACAAACCTCCGGGAATATAACTCCTATTGCCTCGGCCATACCGAAAAACGATCCTTTAAGACAGACAAGGGAAAGGGTGGTGCGTGGGTTTGCCCCCAACAAGCAACTGTCACCCCGGTACCCGAATCGCTTCGGATGGGGTCGAGGAGACTTGCGGCTAAACGGCTATCCAAGGGCAAGAGCAAAATGCCCAGGAGTGTAACATGGATGACGGTCATTTCACTGACGTCAACTCGTCAGAAGTCGAGGAGGGGGGCGAGCAACCCACCAAAAAATTGAAAGTCCCCATGACACAAGAACAAATGGAAAATGAGTACACCTAATGGGAACATCAACGAGCTTTTCTCGTCCGGATCCAACAAGCGAGGCTAAAATGCACGAGCTCAGGTAGGTAGTGAAAAGCTTGGAGCATGTTCCTGTAGTTAATGTGCGTAGCTCGTCTCTAGCTCGCTCGAACATAGTTTGGCAGAGGATAAGGCTGGTGAGACTACCTGAACCAGCCGCCAAATTTACCACCAACGTAAAGGCGAGACTTGGCAGGAGGGTTATGGCCCATGGCACAAAGTTAAATGTGTATGTGCGACTACGGTTTCCCTCGAAATAGAGAATCAACGAGCTCACAACTAGCAGGAGAATCACTACCTCATCTATCCACCAAGGGCCACTCTGCCCGGCCCTCTCACCGCCTAACCAAGTGCCTCGTCGCGAGGAAGCCCTCATCTCGGCCTAAGTAATCGCCACTGCTACCCAGGTCGTAAGCACCCAAATACAAGCCAATAACAGATGCGAAATAAGGGCTTGGATGGAGAAGATCGACGCAAGACGTATAACAGTGGAATGATCACGAGCACGACAAAGATCGGTGGACCTTTCACAAAGCGCATTAGGGAAGTGATCGTGTCGGCCAAAGTAAAAATCTTTAGCTTTGATGATTATTACAGGACTATAACAGCTATTGACCATATGTCGGGCTTCGAGTTGAAAATGATGATTACAACCAAGCTAGACGACATACGTGCCTCGTCTTCGTTGGAACATTGAAGAAGCAGGCCCAGCTGTGGTACAATGGGCTCCCACATGATTCAGTTACCTACTGGGAAGACTTTAGGACATCATTCCTATTAAAGTTTGCATCGGCTATCGCCCGCCTAAAAGTGAACTGCACTGCCAGCGTGAAACAGAATCGGGAGAATTAGTACTATCCTACATGGAAAGGTTTAAGGAGATCCTAGCTCGTATCCAGATATTCTCGACGCGTCTGGCCGAAAGAAGCTGGGGCGTGCCTCCAAAGGGGCCACTGTACATCTGAACTCTTGATAAGATCGTAAAAGCTAGATAATTGGCGAGATGTTTCTGGATACACAAAGAATGGTGCTATTAGATGGCGAGGAGCTCAAGGCAGCCACGATGTAACACTCGACCAAAACTTCCTCAGGACTTACCAGCACAGACGAGCAGCTATCGGCGAGGAACAAGGCCCGCCGAGGCCAGGACAAAGAAAGAGCTCGGTCGGCGAGATCAAATCAGGAGGAGAAGGGAAAAACAGACCAATGAAGTAGGTTCATCGGGGGGAGTAGAGGCCCTAGACGGGATAATGAATTAGAAGAATTCACCCCTCTGAATGCTTCGAGAGAACACATTATGAACGTGCTTCTCTCGGAAGACAAGATCACTACACCTTGGCCATTAAGGTCACCTATCAAAAACAGAGACCAAATGAAGCGATGTGTCTTCCACAATGACGTAGGACATCTAACAGAAGAATTCATCCAGTTAAAATGAGCCATACAACGGATAATCAACGAAGGGGACCGAAGGTTTGAAAGAAGGGAACCAAACAATCGCGGTCCAGGACCTAGGGCTCTTGGAGGCGACAACTACCAAAACGGCATGCCCGTAATCAACACTATTCGACAGGAGGTTCCTAGCCTTTCGCAACTGAAAAAATACCATCAACAGCCTGACTTTTCTAGTTGATTCTCTACTAGACATAGTGGTCGAGCGCGAGTAGAGATGTTAAATTGGGTTGGCCTTAACCCTATAGGGCCACGGGTTAAATGGGTCATTTAAACGGGCCACTCAAATCACAACCCTAACCCTAACCCTAACCCTGTTGGGTACGGTTTAACAGGGTCAGCCCTATTAACACATGATGCCTTATTTAAATAAAAAAAATCGAAATTAAGTAACAAACATATTGACGGACAAGTGACAACGATTAACAATACAAATTAAAAACATGAAATCGAGTTTTCTTTTGAGAAAGTATCTTTTTCAACATCATTATCCTCTTCATCTACAATAATAAAATAACATAAAATAAATGTTGGTAAAAAGTTAATACAATCGAATATTTTAATCAAATAGTAAAATATAATACTAAGGTCAACCCGTTTAGCACAGAATTTAAACGGGTTGCATTTTTCCGACCCTAACCCTTTTCGATTCCCGATTAGCAGGGTCAACCATGCGGTTCTCGACCCTTTTAACATATCTAATTATGTATCCAAAAATCTCATTTTGACCAATTTTGGAAACTTATATGTCTTAGAATTGTATTTACGATCATGTTTGAGTTTGACTTTCATAAAATACACATACATCATCACAAAACTAATAGAGGATAGACATTGGTTTACCAAATGAGATGATAATATATATTACACATTTGAATTTAAAACAAACAAGTTAGGATAGTTGAATGGTGTAAGAGGTTATCCATAAGTTTCTATCATCTTAAGAGGTTGTGGGTTTGAATCTCAATTCTGACATTTTGAACAATTATTTTAGCCAAAAGCTTCCACTTACCTGCCGCCCCGAACCCGCTAACCCAACCTGCTTTACCCGCGACCCTAGTGGTCACCGGTTTATTAAACGGGTTGGATTTTCCCAACCCTAACCCTTTCATGTTTCTTGTTAATAGGGTCGACCCTACGGTTTCCGGCCTTTTTAACATCTCTAAGCGCGAGATCATGTTCCAGGAAGCCGAGCTAGCAACTAATACAATAGCTCGACATCAACCGCTGACACTACAAGTCGGAATCCATGATAGCTATGTCAAAAGAGTGTTGGTGGACACAGGAGCAGCAAAGGATGTGCTATACTATAAGTTCATTCTAGCACTAGGTTTCGGCGATTCCAACTTGACTCCAACCCAAATCCAGCTAAAAGGATTCACGGGACATAAAGTAACACCAAAGGAATCGTTACGCTCAAAGTTGACCTCGGGCGAAGGAGGCACCACCAAAAGCGAGGATATCACCTTTATGGTTCTCGACTTCCCATCCCCGTAAAACGCCATTCTCTAAGACGCCCGGCTCAAGCTAAATTCCAACTGCTTGCCTCGGTAGCACATCAAAAGGTCAAGTACGCTACCCCAAATGGGGTAGGGATCCTGAAAAATGACACATGAACAACTATGGAATACATCATCGAAAAGAGGGAAAGCGAGAAAAGCACAAAGAGCCCGAGATCGCAGATGAAATGTTAACTAAAAGTGAGAACCCAAACGAGCAAGGGGCTCCGAAGGAGCTCATCCCAATAGCCATCAACAACGCTGCCGAGGCTATGAAGCTCAACAATTCGAAGCAAGAAAAAGTAGAGATGGACATCCTTGATACTAGGGACCACCCAATCTTACAACCCTTAGGGCTTGTTTAATAGTTGGATAAGGATAAGCAGTATTATTAATCCCAGTACTATTAGTGTCCTCGTTATTAATCTTCACTTGTATATAGGGGGTAGTTTTGAGATTACAAATGTTAATCCCAATTTTTTTTTTGTGAG
Organism: Codonopsis lanceolata; assembly: GCA_013146195.2. NCBI lineage: Eukaryota > Viridiplantae > Streptophyta > Magnoliopsida > Asterales > Campanulaceae > Codonopsis > Codonopsis lanceolata. Next base: position 135,273 of record JABEVN020000067.1, read on the forward strand.
GGCGATATTAATACCACCCTCCCCCTTGGTATTAATAGTGAGGGGATAATGACTTTATCTGAATAACTCGTGCTATTAGTCCCGACCACCTATTAGCATCAAACATCATGCAACTCGGCTTATTAATCCTATCTGGTCTTAATCCTGACTACCAAATGGCACCTTAGAAGATATGGAAGAGGTGATCATCAACTACGACCACCCTGATGAAAAGATCAAAAGTCAGGATAGAAATCCCGAAGAAGGAACGGGAAGCCATCGCGGCAACTCATAAGGACAATACGTACATATTCGCCTCGGGAGAGCCAAAGACATGAAGGGATCAACGAGGAAATGACGATGCACAAACCGATCATCGACCCACCACACCCATACAACAAAGGTCGAGGTATTTTCCCCGTAAAAGTAGGAGGTTATTAAGGAAGAGGTGTCAAAACTTTTGTGGTCCAAAATAATCAAGGAGATCCATTATCCCACTTGGATTGCAAACGTGGTAATGGTGAAAAAGTCAAATGGAAAATGGAGAATGTGTGTTGACTTCACCGACCAACCAAGCATGCCGAAGGACTAGTACCCTCCGCCGAGGATAGATCGCCTGTAGACTCTATCGCATGGCACAAAATCTTGAACTTCGCCGATGCCTACTCAAAATATCACCAAATCGATGTGGAAAGAGGACCGTGGAAACACCGCTTTGTCGCATGAGGGCACTCTATTTTTACAACATGATGTCATTCGGCCTGAAGAACGCCGGAGCCACATACCAGCGAATGGTAAACAAGGTGTTTAGGAACCAGTTCAGAAGAAATACCGAGGCCTACATTTACAACATGGTAATCAAAACCAAGGAATACGATCATGTCAGAGATTTTAGCAGAAACTTTAAACAACCCAGCCAAATGTGCTTTTGGTGTGACCGCATGGAATTTTTTAGGAAACATGGTGAATGAAAGAGGAATTAAGGCTAACCCCGAGAAGATCAATGCTCGCGCCGAATGGAAACACCGACTTGCATCAAGTGGGTCCAAAAGTTGAATGGAAGGATCGCTTTTTAGGAAGATTTATCTCCAAGTCGGTAGAAAAAAGCCTGTCTGTCTTCAAAATTTTGAGAGGAGCCAAGAAATTTGCTTGGAACGAAGAATGTGACCTCACCTTCACCGACTAAAAAAAATACCTAAGCAGCCCACCATTGCTGAGCAGTCCTGTCCCAGGTGAAAGGTTATATGTCTATCTCTTGGCATCAGACACGGCTATAGCATCGGTGTTGCTAAGAAAAGGGCACCCAACAGGCCCGCCTATTATATTTCCCATGCACTCACTGACGTCGAGACACGATACCTAGACGTGGAAAAGGTCATACTCGAACTAGTCCTGATAGCCAGGAAATTGAAGCCTTATTTCAAAGCACACGAAATTGGAGTGTATACGGATTTGCCCCTACGAACAATCCTTCATAAACCCGACGTAGCGGGGAGAATGTTAAGATGGGCTGTTGAGCTAACCGAGCATGCAATCACCTACATCTTGAGGAAGACCATTAAAGCACAAGTGATTACGGATTTCATTGCTAAAACATCATTCAACTCAAAGGAAGAAAAATATAGTTCGCCAAACCACGGTGCCCTGAACGAACAAGTGTCCAAACCGGAGCTCGCTAGAAAATCTCGACCCGCTCAGCCTTGGACGTTATTCGTTGATGGTTCTTCAAGAAGTAATGAAAATGGAGCAAACATTCTGTTGACAACCCTAGACAATGAAGAAATAAGTAAGGGGTTAAGCTCAATTTCTCGGCGACAAATAATATGGCAGAATACGAAGCCTTGATAGTAGGTGGCGAGCTAGCTTACGAAATAGGAGCAAGATAAATCCTAATCTTCAGCGACTCACAACTTGTCATGAAGCAAAGTTTGGGGGAGTACAAGGTCAATAGCCCCATATTGACCAAATACAAAGAGTTTGCTATGAGTATCCTCAACCAATTTGAATAATGGGAACTACAACAAATCGACAGAGCCAACAATGAGAGGGCATATTACCTCTCCATGTTAGCCATGGCCGAGCCCGATGAACTCCCTTGAGAAGCATGGATTGAAATCCTTGATACCCCGGCTATTGATAAAGTAAAAATGATGATGGTCGAGTTGGTTACAGAATGTTGGATCGGCGACATAAAAGGGTATATCGAGCAATGGGTGCTACCAGATGACAAAGAAAAAACATGGGCAATGGCTAGAAGGTCAGCCAGGTACATAGTAATCGGAGGATTGTTGTACAAAAGATCATTTTCAAGACCACTTATACGATGTGTTCGCCCATAAATAATTGAAGGCCTTCTCGCCGAGGTACACGAGGGGTATGCGTAAGTCACCTAGAGGTCGAACTTGGCGAACAGAGTTATTTTTCACGGATACTATTAGCCGACCATGAAAAAGACGCCAAGTTTATGCGCAAATGTGTGATCATTGTCAAAGGTTCAAGATATCCCAAGATTGCCGCCACCGCAAACACTAGTCAGGCGTAATAGATTGATATGTGGAGAATCGACCTAATTGGTCCTTTCCCTTGGCAAAAAGAAAAACAAATTTGTAATAGTGGCAACAGATTATTTCACCAAGTGGGTCGAGGCCCAGCTTCTCGCAAGCATCACCGAACAAAAGCCATTGACTTTGTTCAAACAAGATATGGTGTAGATTTGGGTTACCAAGGGCAATCGCTCTTTAACCATGGAACTCAGCTCTTGAAAAATTTACGTCAAAATGTGAGGAGAGGAGTCAGACATTGAAGTCATCGTTGCACACCAAGAAACGGCTAGGCTGAGGCAGGAAACAAGAATATTCTTCACGCCTTGAAAAAAAGATTAGATGAAAAGAAGGGGCAGGCTCGAGGAGCTTCCAATTGTTTTTTGGGCTATAAGCACCCTCAAGACAAGGCTCTACCGGCGAAACTCCTTCGAC